>JACEGR010008035.1:0-41676 GCA_014170235.1 Listronotus bonariensis
CTACTAATGAGATATAAAAAGGAATTGTCAATAAAACAAATTTAATTGTTTAAAGCAAAATGACATAAAAAAACTAATTTAAAAATAAATATGTCCAACACAAACGTTTTTTTTTTTAAATTTAAAAGTATATCTTGGTATACATCGTTATAAAGCTTATAAAATTACTTTTATAAATGTCATAGCCAACTATGGTTTCCATTTAAAAAATGCAAGTTTATGTCGTAGCTCAAAAACGGAGCATACTATATATAACATCGGATTTTACCTTTTTATTAAGAAGATAAATGATCTATTGACCGAGCTTACAGAAGAAAAAAAGCTTTTAGACAAAAAGGTTTTGTCTAAAATATCTAGTAAGCCACTGATTTTTTGAAAGAAACAAAAGTTGATTTGAAACTAAGCTCCAAAACTGCAATTCTTTACCCATTTAACCATCTTTGTAGCTGCAGCGGTTTATGAGATCCCTTCACTAAATATCGGAAAAATCTCAGCCTGTATATCGTCAGTGCGCGTCTCTTATCTAAAATGTGACATGCTTATCCTGTGCACATATCAGATTTGGCAATCGCACCGACAATGTCTTAAAAGTTTTAGTTAGTTCTAAAAACTAATTTTTTTTTTATAATACCTTTGAAACCAATTCAGATATATTAAAATAATTTTGGAGATGTCTCCTATGCGTAAAAAGACATTTTTTGGCATACAAGAAAAAATATTTTTGACGAGTTAATACAGGAAGTAGAGAAGTTTTTCTTGAAAAATTCTCCAGGAGTTATTTTTTTACAGATAGATTCAGTCTGACGTAATGAACTTAAAAACACAAAATACTTACAAATATGGCAAACGAAAGTGCGAAAACCGTTTGGGCCTGTATCTCCTTAACCGTGACCTTGAGGCTCATAATTAAAATATTCATTTCTAATAGATAAATTTCCTTTTTTTAAGTTTTATTTTTTTTGTACCGTTCTACGACTTACAATATTATTACTGTTTGTTTATTGACTTTTTACCGATATTTTATCATCAACACGTTAATATAATAACTGGCAGATTAAGGTCTTTGATTTCAAAATTGAAATATTATGGACAAATGTTTGACATGAAACAGCTTACAACCCTATACTTCGCATTGGTACAATATCACCTTGTTTACGGTATCGTGGCTTGTAGCTTAGGCGAAAAGCAGTAGAAATGGTCCTAAAAAACTCTTATAACAAACTAATGGTATAGCTTTGTTTAATGCATCATAACTCGTGTAAGAAAAATACTTCCGCGCCAAAATAATGCGTTAGAAGGTGAGAGGGGTGCTTTTAGGGGTAAAAATGTTTTTTGCAATTTCAAGCTAAACAATAATTTCTATTTAAAAAAGTAAATGTAAAGTTGTTGACATTAAAAAAAACCTACAACCTATGTATTAACTATTTTTACCCTAACCTCAAAAGTTTTCGAGAATAATAGAAAAAAACTGTTTTTTTCGGTTTTTGACTTTATCTTTTAGAAAAATAGTTCAATTAAGGTGAAATTTAAAGCAAATATACTTTATACTATTTTTAAAATTCTGTATTTTTTTTTAACAATAAATATTAAGCATTTATTATAAAAACTTACTTTTTAAAAAATAATGTGAACATTTTCAACCGCAATTTTAATTTAATTTTTTATTTTTTCATCAAAAATGATCCTCTAAGTGCTCATTGTTTTAGTTTTCTTTTCAATTTTTTATATCAAAAATTAAAAATGTTTCTTTAATTGAAAAAAATGGAAAACAATACAAAACACAAAATATTGACATTTTTTATTGTACTCGTAATTATGATAATAAGTTAAACAAAATCCCCACGTATAAGAATTCTTTAGTGGGTATTTGTTTACTTATGTTCGATATGCAATTATTGTTCTAAACCAAAATATTTATGTACTTAATACTTTCTTCTCATAAATAAACGTTATTATTATTAAAAAATATTTTAAATAAATACCCTAAATACCATTTTGCCTAAAATTAAAAATGGCTAGCTAAAAATCTTGTTTTAAAGGTTTTGCGAACCCTGTATATTATTTTAAAATAAATATATATATATATATATATATATATATATATATATATATATATATATATATATATATATATATATATATATATAATGTAAATTTTTTAACAATATTTTTTTTATTAAAACATGACTTTTTTAAAACTTGATTTTTTAAAATTTGTAATATTGTACACCATATTCGTGGACACTTCGTATATTTGGAAGCAAATACTTTTTAAGAAATATTTGTAACAATATGGAAATATGTAAGAAAATTCAATTTGTCGAAAAGTCGGTTTATTTAAATAAATCATTATTTTTTGCGAGTAGACAAACTTTTTCAGACAGCATAATAAATAATTTTTAGTTTACGGCAGTTATATTGCAATAACATATTTTTAATCTTACAAGACGTAAGATATGTTCCAAGGTCTATAACTAACGTAAATTGATTTTCAAAATGTGCCATAAAACAAGGCCGTTGTGTCAGCTGTCCGTGGTAATTTAGCATTGTTTGTTACAGTGTAATGCAGGGTATCAGTGTGTTTTGCGACATTATGTGACTTTTGTAGTTTCAGGACATCTTTATTACATAAAGTTTTGTTTCTTCGTTTTAAGAAGTTAAATATTCATAAAAACAAATGCGAAAAGATAACCTTTAGAAAGAAGTTGGAAAAAAATCAAGACGGGAAAAAAATAAAATTTTATTTTTGTTGACAGGTTGTTAAAAATGTGACTTTTCAAAATAAAACGTTTTTCCTGGTGTACATACATACACCTCAGTAAAGGTAGATATCGTCGCCTTAATAATAAAAGTGCCTTACTCCCCTTTTGTACATTTTTATGTGTTACAGAGTAGTTTAAACTAACTAATTAAATTACTATAGGTGCCCTATGCGTCTAACTTTAAAAACCTCGATAACAATATGCCTAATGGATATAATTTTGTGGGAGAATGCTTATCTTTAGTAAAATTATTAAAACACATTATAATATTTAATTTTACAATTAAATAATACAGTAGTAGGTACTCCCAAATTACCTACATATCATATTTCAGTAAAAAATATGATAATATTTGGTAAGCATTCAGTTTTTACCTTTTGCTAGCCAAAGTCTCCACTTTTTATTCAAATCCGTCAAATCACAGGAATTACATTGACATGAAATTTATATTTAATAATAACTTTAAAGATTTCCATACCAACGCAGGTTTAATTGTCGTTTTTACATAAAAAAAAGCTTCCCCTTATTTAAAAACGTAAAAGTTTACGTCATTGATTTTCTGAACAAAATATCATTTGGCTTTTATATAAATATATTTAATTATTATTTTAAGAAACTAAAACTTTTTATTTATTATGAAGGGTTATCCTTCTCTTGCAATAATACACTCATGGACGAAAATATCCTATATGCTTGATATTCTTCATAAGCTTCAATACAAAAATGTTTTAGTTTAAAATGACTATCTCTTTAAATAATTAGGTTATTAAGACATTTAAAAGAAAAGTTAAAGAAAGGTGAAGGTGTAACTTTGGCGTAATCGTTGTTATTTACTGTTAGCAATACATTTTACAGGGTGATTAAATGTTAAAGAAAAATTAATAATAAATTAAAGACTTTTGTATTGAAGCTTATGGAGAAAATCGAGCATATGATATTTTTGTCCATGAGTTTATAATAAAAAATTAGATTACTTTAAATTCATTAATTTAATTTAATTACTTTTAGTAATTCAACATTGTGACTGCAGTTTTGAAGCTTGCTACATTTTCAAACTGAATATTCTAAACTATTGAAACTTGTATATATATACACGTGCAATTGGTTAACACATTTTTAATAATAGTGCCTATCTAAATAAAAACTGTAAATATTGGGCTGCTCCTTCATTGATTCAATAAATTTATTGAGGGTTTTTATTGGCTTTGTAAATTTCAATGAGACTCTAAAATGTTAAGTTTTTACTTTCGGTGCGGTATATAAAATTTTAAGATTATCGACACTTGGGAATGAATCGACCAGATATTTATAAAGTGGTTGGCAAAGTTTGAATTATTTTTATTTAGTACATATGACGGTTTGTGTTCCTTGAAACCTACTATTATTAAAATTTCTTCCTGTTTGCCCTACATATAAACTATTGCATTCTTCACCAATTTATAAACTACTAACACTCCAGAGTCTATTTAATGGTACAAGCCAGTAATAATCCCTCAATAATTTACATGAATGACCAGACTGACCTGAGGGAGCAGCCCAGCATATTTACAGTTTTTTAAAATTTAGGATAGTGCACTATTATTAAAAATGTGTAAACCAATTGTACGTGTATATATATACAAGATTTCAAGTAGTTTAGAATATTCAGTTTGAAAATGTAGCAAAGCTTCGAAACTGCAGTCATACAATGTTGATAAATATAGTGATAGAAAACAAAGTAATTTGATCTCATTTTAATTTAAAATGGACTATCACAAAGTAACGGAGTCAAGGAAACAAAATCTACGACGACAGCCGAATAGTCTAAAAACACAAGTTTAGCAGAAGATGGCGAAAGCCTTACACAGTATAATGACCTATTTTACTTTTATACGTAGTGATAGCGTGTGTGCGTCCATTTTCCTTAATAAAGTACTTACATTTCATAATCTCAGTTTTCAATATAATTGATGAGAAAATTATTTTTTTTAAACATTTTAAATAAAAACAACCCTATTGTATTTTTATTATAACATTACAGTAAAATCTCTTTCTAACGACATATCACAACCTATTGTTTTTTATCTTTGGACAATTTCCACGTAGGCTTAAAGCCCTGAAATACTCAACGTACCGTGGGTGTCTTAAGCAAGCGTAAGAGGCAGTTTGTTAACACGGGACTTAAAAACTTAAAGATTTGGGGGAGAAGGAAAGACCTCCGCTGGCTCCACATTCTAGAAACCCTGGGGATAAAAAGAACGAACAAAGTGGGAAGTTCAGGGCCTGTCCAGTTGGACCGTATAGGAATGCATCCGCGCGGCACCACGAGTCTCTCTGCTGGGAGCTGCAAGTGGAGGGACTATACTGGATAACTCGTCGGAGCCGAAGCCGTGAAAGTATCTATAAAAGGGCGATAGATCACCTACAGCTCGACGATGGGCAACAGAAGGAAGTCTTTCAGTAAGTAGAGGATCATTAATAAGACGAACAGCTCTTCTTTGAATGGCATTAAGAATGCTGAGGGTTGTGGGGGACGCCATTCCCCAGACATGAGAACAATACTCCAAAGATGGTCGAAATTGGAACACATACAAAGTGTATAAATTGGAAGAGGAAAAATACTTTTGGCTCGAAAAAGAACCAAGCTTTTGGAAGCCGCTGTGGCTATAGATACGATGTGTTTATGCCAGTTGAGGTTGTTCTCAAATGAGATGCCCCACAAGGTTGAATGTGTCCTTGCTCTGCAAAACCTGACCACTCATAAGCAAGGGTGAGTGTTTGATGATTTTTTCCGCGACAAGGAACATGATTGAGTTTTGGATGCATTAAATTGAACGAGATTTTTGGCGTCTGAATCCAATATTAAGTTGAGATATCTGCATCGCCCTGCGTTTGCTTTTCAAGTCGGGTTGAGAGATTGGTTTGAAAACCTGAAAACTGGCGTGAAGGGTACTATCGTCAGCAAAACTATGAATGGGATTGGTTGTGGAAAACAAAGTTGGTGCCAGTTCTGAACCCTGAGGCACTCCAGCATTAATTTCGTGAAAGCTTAAAGAGTGGCCATCCAAAATGACTGATATACGTCGATTAGAAAGATAACTGGAGAGCCAAGAGCAGAGTTTGAGTTGGAAGACCGTAGGAGGAAGTTTATTGAGAAGTGCGTCATGTCAGACCTGGTCGAAAGCCTTAGATATATTAAGAGCAACAATCTGTGACACACCTAGAAGCTCAAGAGACTTGTTCCAGTTGTGTGATACGAAGGAAAGACGATCTGCTCTAGATCTCTTGTGACGAAATCCGTACTGCCTATCATGTAAAATTTTATGTTTTTTTTTAAATATTTTAAGAATTTACGAGTTTATAAATTTCTCCAAAACTTTACAAAGCACTGAGAGGAGTGAAAAAGGTCTATAGTTGGATGGAAGAGATTTAGATCCTTTCTTGGGGATGGAGTTAGGCACGTGCAGCTTTCCAGCTATACCCGTGTCATAAAAAATTCGAAAGAGCCGAGTTAAAATAGGTGCAAGGTCAGGAGCACATTTTTTTAAAACGATTGCTGTTATGCCATTAGCCCAGATGATTTCCTGGTGTTAAGAGAAGAAAGGATACTTTACTACTTTGCTTTACCTTAAAGAGTAATATTGGGCATTTTATAAGAAACAGGGAAATGGTTGGAATTGGATGATTGACAGGTGGGTGAAGGGTTGAATTGGCACCAAATTGTTTGGCAAATAGTTCGGCCTTTCCTTTAGATGTAAAAATAATTTCATCTTCCAAACTTAGTGGTGGAAAGAACTGGTACAGAAATTTCTACTGATGTTTTTGGCAAAGGACCAAAGGATTTACTGCCATTTGAGCAATTACTTTAATTTTTATGCGGTTGTCAAGGGTCTTTAGCTTCTGAGATTGTTTGAAGAGTAGTGATTTTTGCTTCAATGCTGGCTTGTCCGATTTTCTGGACTAGGATTCTGAAGAAACTTTGTGAGCTTAAATTTTTAAAATCCTAGCTTTGTTGCAACATGATTTAGTAAACTAAGGTTTATGATTGGAGGGTTTGTTGGTTTTCTTGGTGTAAGGCACGTGGGTTTCATGCCAATAGAATTGACTTGGTCAGTTGCTTACAGATTTCGGAAGAATCGTAAGAAGAAAAGCAGATGGTGTCCCAAGGGGTGCGTGCCGAATAAGTCCCTAAGGCCATCCCAGTCGGCTGAGTTGTTACGGTTCGTGGTGGCATGCATTCATTTACCCTCAGGATATGAAGAGGTAAGATACAGTAATCAGGCCATGATCCGAGCGACCTAGGGGGCAGTAACAGATGCTTTATAGAGTTCAGGTTTAGAGGAAAGAAAGAGATCTAAGGGGTTTGAACTATAATTCGGGACTCTAGGAAAGTAGGTGGGTTCCATAATCAAGGTTGGTAAGAGAGTTACTGACTGCGAAGATTCCGGCTGCTCTACCTTGGGGGTGAGTTTTTGAAGATCCTAGCCAGTCCTTATTATGGACATTAAAATCGCCTAGCATGATTACTTTGGCTATTGAAATTGGGAAATGATATTGTCAATCTTTGTTGAAAGAAAGTCAAAAAATTCAACATAAGAATTGTCAGACGGAGACCGGTACAAACAACAGATAAATTTAGTAGAAGACTTAAGGGAAAGTTTGAGCCAAAGAACATCGGGTCTACCCGATTCAAGATTAGAAACCCAAGGACAAAGCCAGATCGTTGCGAACGTAAGCTCATACGCCGCCATGTAAGCGAAAAGACGAAATAGGTTCGTAGCCTGGAAAAAAAGGTGGCTGGTTGAACTTATTTGGGTCTCCGTTAGAAACAGTATGTGGGGCTTAGATGAATCAAGGTGATGGTGAACGGAGTTTATATTGGTGTTAAGCCCACATATATTTTTAGATGGCGGCCAAAGATAATTTATTTATAAAATTCATGATTTGGATGTTGTGAATAAATAATCTATGGTTACCATATTAAAAATAAACAGCATGTTGTAATATGTTATAAGAAAGAGATTTTAGTGTAGAAATGAAATATAAAATAAACTAGGGGTGTCTGCATTTAAAATGTTCGGAAAAATTTCTATTTTCTCCGACTAAAATTACTAAATGGAAGTCATTTATTATTGTAAATAGAATATATCACTGTTGTCATTTGTGAAACTAAAGTCCTTTTATCTTTACAGCCTACTTAAAAAAAAAACAAATACTAAAATTAGAAATAATATAAAAAAGTCGCTGGTACTTCATTTTTAATATAATTTTAATTAATATAATTAATTTTATTATATTAAAAAAAATGTATTAGTGTTTCTTAAAAACTAAAAAGAGAGAGTAAAATTGCACTAAGGCAGATGCAGGTATTTGAATATTGAATTGAGGACCTTTAATAACTTATAACTCTTGTCCGTGAGTTTTGTGGTTTTAAAAAGTTTTACTGAAACCCATTTAATACATAATAATGTTTTGGAGTTTTCAAACAGAACTGTTTTTATTTAGTTAGAAAGATAAATGACTGATTCAATTAATTAAATCTTTTGATTAAAAGTTTTTGTGAGGTTTATGAATGATATAAACATTTTCGGTATATATAACGCTGAGGGTTGTGGGGGACGCCATTCCCCAGACATGAGAACAATACTCCAAAGATGGTCGAAATTGGAACACATACAAAGTGTATAAATTGGAAGGAGGAAAAATACTTTTGGCTCGAAAAAGAACCAAGCTTTTTGGAAGCCGCTGTGGCTATAGATACGATGTGTTTATGCCAGTTGAGGTTGTTCTCAAATGAGATGCCCACAAGGTTGAATGTGTCCTTGCTCTGCAAAACCTGACCACTCATAAGCAAAGGGTGAGTGTTTGATGATTTTTTCCGCGACAAGGAACATGATTGAGTTTTGGATGCATTAAATTGAACGAGATTTTTGGCGTCTGAATCCAATATTAAGTTAGAGATATCTGCATCGCCCTGCGTTTGCTTTTCAAGTCGGGTTGAGAGATTGGTTTGAAAACCTGAAAACTGGCGTGAAGGGTACTATCGTCAGCAAAACTATGAATGGGATTGGTTGTGGAAAACAAAGTTGGTGCCAGTTCTGAACCCTGAGGCACTCCAGCATTAATTTCGTGAAAGCTTAAAGAGTGGCCATCCAAAATGACTGATATACGTCGATTAGAAAGATAACTGGAGAGCCAAGAGCAGAGTTTAGTTGGAAGACCGTAGGAGGAAGTTTATTGAGAAGTGCGTCATGTCAGACCTGGTCGAAAGCCTTAGATATATTAAGAGCAACAATCTGTGACACACCTAGAAGCTCAAGAGACTTGTTCCAGTTGTGTGATACGAAGGAAAGACGATCTGCTCTAGATCTCTTGTGACGAAATCCGTACTGCCTATCATGTAAAATTTTATGTTTTTTTTTTAAATATTTAAGAATTTGCGAGTTTATAAATTTCTCCAAAACTTTACAAAGCACTGAGAGGAGTGAAAAAGGTCTATAGTTGGATGGAAGAGATTTAGATCCTTTCTTGGGGATGGAGTTAGGCACGTGCAGCTTTCCAGCTATACCCGTGTCATAAAAAATTCGAAAGAGCCGAGTTAAAATAGGTGCAAGGTCAGGAGCACATTTTTTTTAAAACGATTGCTGTTATGCCATTAGCCCAGATGATTTCCTGGTGTTAAGAGAAGAAAGGATACTTTACTACTTTGCTTTACCTTAAAGATAATATTGGGCATTTTATAAGAAACAGGGAAATGGTTGGAATTGGATGATTGACAGGTGGGTGAAGGGTTGAATTGGCACCAAATTGTTTGGCAAATAGTTCGGCCTTTCCTTTAGATGTAAAAATAATTTCATCTTCCAAACTTAGTGGTGGAAAAGAACTGGTACAGAAATTTCTACTGATGTTTTTGGCAAAGGACCAAAAGGATTTACTGCCATTTGAGCAATTACTTTAATTTTTATGCGGTTGTCAAGGAGTCTTTGGCTTCTGAGATTGTTTGAAGGTAGTGATTTTTTGCTTCAATGCTGGCTTGTCGATTTTCTGGACTAGGATTCTGAAGAAACTTTTGTGAGCTTAAATTTTTAAAATCCTAGCTTTGTTGCAACATGATTTAGTAAACTAAGGTTTATGATTGGAGGGTTTGTTGGTTTTCTTGGTGTAAGGCACGTAGGTTTCAATACCCAATAGAATTGACTTGGTCAGTTGCTTACAGATTTCGGAAGAATCGTAAGAAGAAAAGCAGATGGTGTCCCAAGGGTGCGTGCCGAATAAGTCCCTAAGGCCATCCCAGTCGGCTGAGTTGTTACGGTTCGTGGTGGCATGCATTCATTTACCTCAGGATATGAAGAGTAAGATACAGTAATCAGGCCATGATCCGAGCGACCTAGGGGGCAGTAACAGATGCTTTATAGAGTTCAGGTTTAGAGGAAAGAAAGAGATCTAAGGGGTTTGAACTATAATTCGGGACTCTAGGAAAGTAGGTGGGTTCCATAATAAGGTTGGTAAGAGAGTTACTGACTGCGAAGATTCCGGCTGCTCTACCTTGGGGGTGAGTTTTTGAAGATCCTAGCCAGTCCTTATTATGGACATTAAAATCGCCAAGCATGATTACTTTGGCTATTGAAATTGGGAAATGATATTGTCAATCTTTGTTGAAAGAAAGTCAAAAAATTCAACATAAGAATTGTCAGACGGAGACCGGTACAAACAACAGATAAATTTAGTAGAAGACTTAAGGGAAAGTTTGAGCCAAAGAACATCGGGTCTACCCGATTCAAGATTAGAAACCCAAGGACAAAGCCAGATCGTTGCGAACGTAAGCTCATACGCCGCCATGTAAGCGAAAAGACGAAATAGGTTCGTAGCCTGGAAAAAAAGGTGGCTGGTTGAACTTATTTGGGTCTCCGTTAGAAACAGTATGTGGGGCTTAGATGAATCAAGGTGATGGTGAACGGAGTTTATATTGGTGTTAAGCCCACATATATTTTTAGATGGCGGCCAAAGATAATTTATTTATAAAATTCATGATTTGGATGTTGTGAATAAATAATCTATGGTTACCATATTAAAAATAAACAGCATGTTGTAATATGTTATAAGAAAGAGATTTTAGTGTAGAAATGAAATATAAAATAAACTAGGGGTGTCTGCATTTAAAATGTTCGGAAAAATTTCTATTTTCTCCGACTAAAATTACTAAATGGAAGTCATTTATTATTGTAAATAGAATATATCACTGTTGTCATTTGTGAAACTAAAGTCCTTTTATCTTTACAGCCTACTTAAAAAAAAAACAAATACTAAAATTAGAAATAATATAAAAAAGTCGCTGGTACTTCATTTTTAATATAATTTTAATTAATATAATTAATTTTATTATATTAAAAAAAATGTATTAGTGTTTCTTAAAAACTAAAAGAGAAGTAAAATTGCACTAAGGCAGATGCAGGTATTTGAATATTGAATTGAGGACCTTTAATAACTTATAACTCTTGTCCGTGAGTTTTGTGGTTTTAAAAGTTTTACTGAAACCCATTTAATACATAATAATGTTTTGGAGTTTTCAAACAGAACTGTTTTATTTAGTTAGAAAGATAAATGACGTTCAATTAATTAAATCTTTTGATTAAAAGTTTTTGTGAGGTTTATGAATGAAGTATAAACATTTTCGGTATAACAACGATAAGATTAATTATTCCGCTTTTTACCAAAAATAATAAATATTTTTGTTTATGTAAACGAATTGCCGCTAGCACAATTTGTGCTATCTCGGCAATTGTGATTTTGTGATTTTTAATATTTTGTTAAATATGCAGTGTAAGATAAAAATTTTTTGTTACGGCATTTCAACGGCATATTAAATATTTTTTTTGCTATGGTTTTTGGTATCATTTTATTTTATAATAGAAATAAAGCCCATTTTTAAAACATAATATCTGCCCTTTGTACAAAAAAATATAAAATCAGGAAAAATTAGGCACACACTTTTCGTAAACACTATAATATGCTAATAGTCCACTATTAACAGGATGTTATAAAACAACCGCGAATAATTAAAGAAGTCTATTTCTTGTTTAAAATTACGGGTAGTTCTTTTTGTATACAGTGTGAATTAAAAGTCTGGCATTATGTAGATATCGTGGAACAAGATAGCGATAATAAATTATATTTTTATTTATATCTTAGGAACGAAATAATAATTTATGTAAAAAATGCACAAAGTGATACTATTTTATATATTTTTTTCATATTTCTAATCGGCAAGTTTAACAAAAAAAGCAAAGCACGAAATAGTGTCTAAAAAGTTGGTTTTCATAAAAAGTAATATTTTCATGAAATTTTATAATTCTGTAGCTTTCTGTTCTTAAATATAAATTAAAAATTTATTTTTTGGTCATCTTTAAATTGCAATATCTACCTAACAGTTAACTTTAACCGGACCTGAATACAACTTAAGACGTTTTATTTTGAACAAGGTATCACCTCCTTAATTTTTTACATTTATTCTGAACACCCTGTATAATGCATATAACTTCAACTACTTCTTAATATAGGGTAATCGTCTATATTTTGACCCATTTTTAAGTCATAACCCAATATACAGACTATCCACGGATGGTGTTTACAAGAGGACAAATGAATCAAAAATGTATTTTTTAGATAAAGTTATTTCTCATAAAAAGGTTTGCTTGAAAAAATATGGTAAAATAATTAAAGTTATTTAAAATGCTATTCTAAATAAATTTTGTATTTGTTATTTTGCCTAAATATATATTATCACCGTTCGAAACGTCCATAAAAAAGCTTTAAAAACAATCGCTATGTGATATATCCAATTTTAAATAGTTTCGGAAAAAAAACTGTAAAATGATTAAAGAGGTAGTTTAAAGAGCTTTAAAAAAATATCACATTTAGGCAAGGCGCAAATTAAGACACGAATAAAGGTTGGGCCTCAGATAACCACAACAAGCCCGTGGTCGTGCGTTTCCCTGGTGAAAGAAAGGGGGATACGATGCAAAAATTTTATAATTAATTAAACTGCAGTAATATAAGTCAATTATACCACGCTTTAAATTACACCTGATCATAAATTAAATTTTTACAAATAAGGTAACACAGTTTTAAGGTTTTGCCACATATAACCACACCAAGTCCTGCACCGTAGCACGGCCGTGTCTCGGTTTTGAAATGTACCGTTGTAATCAAATGCCGTAGGCTCAATATCACCGCTCCGTGCCCGATCACATACCCCGCACCGCATTTTAACAAGTAAACAATAATTTATTTACTTTTTGGAAATATTAATTTTAAAAAACTTATAAAACAAAAACTAACAATGTATTCGTAAGTTTTACTCACATAATATTCACAATATGTAACAAAAAAATGATTTTACACTATTAACACTTATTAAATAGCTTTTTTGAATTGTTTTTTACAACAACTAGCCTTAACCACAAACTTTTGATTTTTATACGTAATGAACTAAAGTGAAAGGTGACGCCCGTAAACTTAATACTTGGTTCGGGGATCATCGGCGCTATCAATTCACGTATGATTGCATTTGCTTGGCATGTTTCAGACCGTACGAGAAACGGTCGTGCTACGGTGAGGGTCTTGTGGGACATCGGTGGGGTTATAGACCCCTTGTAGGTCATGTTTGACCTCCTGAGGGTCGATATAGATTACTTTGGGATCCAGTCTCAAAGGATAATAATAAAATTATCTCTAATCTCTAGCAACTCCATTAAAGCCGCGCAAAAGATGTAGGACACAAGCTTTATTTGTAAATCTCATTATTTTGTCTGTTGAATAGCTAATTTTAAAATTTTATTAGGATTGAATTTATTTGATAACAAAAATAAGAACTTTAAAATATTGGTTCATTTTAAGAAAAAGAAAAACATGGTAACTGCTTTATCCCGGTAAGAAACAAAAACTAATAATACAGCGACACAAATATATGAAGCAAAACGCGGACAACTTATTTCAGATTACGCCAGCTGTCCCATGTGTTGAAAATGATTATTGATCTTTGGTTATTAATATGTTCTAGAGGAGTTAACTTTTTTTAGATGTTTAGTACAGAGAATCCAAAAACCGCTGCAGCTACAGAGATTGTTAAATGGGGGAAAAATTGCCTTTTGGAGCTAAGTTTAAATCACTTTTGTTTTTACCCTATTTTCCTTAAAATTGTTTTGCTCTGTGCTCATTTAATATTCGAAATAGAAAAAAGTGTAAATGAGAAGCCTGTAGGTAAGATATCGGATATTTAATGTAATATACCGTTTTGACTGACATGCATAAACTTGTATTTTTTTTTAATGGAAACCATAATTGGCCATATCCGCACTCGCTGTTGCTACACTGGGTGAGATCGGCAGAGAGGGTTGCCGGTGTTAAACAACGTTGAGCGCAACCACTTGGGCGGTTGACCGCCGACCAGGCATTCGGTGCGGCGTTAGCGGATGGACGGAGCAGCAACCATCCAAGTTATGGAATGAAGGATGTGTGAATGAGAAGAAGTATGGTCAGGCACAATAAGCCTCCAGGGCTACAGCGCACCACCTTGAAGAGCGGTGGACAGACCTAATGGAATACCCGAAAGGGCGAAAAAAGTAGTTGACTGCATAGTAATAAGCGTATTATTTAACAATGAAAATTTGTTTAATACAACGTTATAGAAAAAAACAGCGACAAAGCTCTAGGGTATTAACAAAACTTTTTGAAAAAGATATTTTTCCTTACCGCAACTTTTATTTTGTAAATAACATAAAGTTTGTTACCGTATTTTTTTCTGTAGAAAATTTTCATTGTCAAATAATACTTTTATTACTATGCTGTCAATCAATATTTCCATTATTTTTTTGAATAACCATGGCTTATATTACATGTTTTAAACAGGAAAGATTGAATTTTGAGATTGAAGAAAATTTAGATAATGTTCCATTTAAAATAACAAAGTTTTTTTGCCTTTTACTTGCTCTATATTGAAAAAGTGGCCATTTTGTCTTTTGTGTTAATAGAGTAAGAGCCCGTGAGCGGCAGACCTTCGTCATTTTGTAAAAGTTTTTAGCGCATGCTCCCAACATAGGGAGAAGCGTTGGGAGACTATGAAGTTGACTTGTAGTGGCTTTGGCAGGTACCAGGTACCAAAAGGTAATTAATTGGAACATACTTTTTGTTATTTTGTAAAAGCTGAATTTTATATATGTTACTTTGGGTACCTATTAGTAGATATTTTCCCCGTTAGTAGACTAGTTTTGACAGTTCCAACTCCTTTACAGACAAATATTTTTGTGTGGGTCCATGGTCCGATGAAGTTTAATATTTCTTGTTATTTTACAAGATATAAGAAAAGTCTTATATAAGAGTTGTACGGTTTCTAAATAGGTATGTCTCTAAAATATTTTGATCTATACAGAGCGTTGCAAAAACCTTTTTTTTAGCTAACCTCACAGCAATTACTATTTTTTGGGACACTCTGTATAACATTGTTAAGGACATGCCTATATCGAGCACCTTCAAATCTTATATATAAGGCTTTTTGTTATTTCTTGTTAATTAACAGAAATATTGGACTTCCTCGGACCATTGGGCCACCCCAAAATATTTTTCTGGCAAGAGGTTGGAACTGTCAAAACTGTGACAGACTATAAAAAAATATTACAACTAAATGGGACGAATAAAATAAAAACTTAGAAAAAAGTGAGACTTTCTGAGAAAACCGCATCTTAATATGTTTATTTGTTTTGTGGTTCTGTAATTCGCACTCAAAATGGGTCAAAATATGGTCGCACAACCTGTATTTGCCATTTAAAAAATGCACTTTTGGAAACAGTTCTATTAAATTTAAGCTAAAATTAAGCCTTGTTTGTGGCGACAAAAAATATTTATTTAATCCATAAAACTGACAACAAGTTTTAATTAACAAAGTAAATTAATCAAAAAATCTACTGTGAAAACGGCAAAATATAACTTGTCATACATAATATTATGTGAACTTTATTCGCATTATTACGAGGATTATCATTTTGTTTGTTTTAATTAAATAAAGTATAATACTTGCATTATATTCCGATTACAGAGATTAAAGCTGATTATGATTATGATTTCGGTTTCTCAGATATAGTCCAAGATCCCAGTGCCCCCAGACCTAACTTATTTTCTCCGAAAATAGAAAATATATCAAATCAGGTAGTGCTAGTATATATCAAGCGTGTATGCATATTTTTAAGCTTGACCCGACGGCCAATTTACAGGTACCAGGTGCCAATGGTAGATAAAAATAGTACTTACTTATCTTAAAATCTTACTGCTGATTTTTATTAATATTAAAGAAAATATTATTTAAAATTCATAATTAATACTCTCCTGATGCCAGGCTCATTTCGGCGGCCATAATTTATACCAGGCGCTTTAAAACTTTCAAAAAAATAATGTAACTTTACTTACAATCTTAGTCTTGATTTTTATGAATAATACTAAGGAACCTAATTCAATAATAATTTTTGCAAGGAGCCAGACCAATCAGAGGAGCCTAACACGTCCCCATACACACTTGCTATGTATATGAACGGGATCGTTATTGTAGATAGTTTTATAAAATTTATTAATAATAATTTATTTAATAATCTAATTAATCTTCAGTAATAATAAAGAATAATGTTTACATTTATTAATACCAATTACTACCGCATAATTAAAAATATACAGTGTGTCCCAGAATAGGTGTACAAGATAAAAAACGGAACATTTTTAAGTATTTAAACGTCCTTTTAGGAAACTGGTCTCAGTCCAAAACGAATAAATACCAAATTTTACTTTGATTTATTTTATTTACATTGCGCATTAGAACTTAAATAATGGGCAAAAGGAGGCAAAATTGAAAGGAACATTTTATCATTTTATTACTTATTCAGTCAAGTTAATCCGTATTGTTAAAAATTGGCAAAAATTTGTTTTTTGCCTTAATTCTTTAACTTTTAATTTTGACATAAAATTTTATTCTTTACAATATTGACTTATACAATTTTGTTTCCAGTTTTAAAAATTGAAGTACTTTACTTCTGGGCATTTTTCAAATTTTTAGTTTTTGACCATGCATCCAATTTTTTTAAAAGGACGTTCAAACATCTTGTAACACCCATCCTGGGGCACACTGTATATTTTAATTATGCGGTAGTAATTGGTATTAATAAATGCAAACATTATTCTTTATTATTACTGAAGATTAATTAGATTATTAAATAAATTATTATTAATAAATTTTATAAAACTATCTACAATAACGATCCCGTTCATAAGCTGATGATCAATCCAGTGGCGTCTAGAATTTACTCATTTCATTTTGCATTATTTTGGAAGTGATATTTGTTAAAATATGTAATTCCAAATGTTTTTTATTTAAAGTCAAAGAATTTACAATTTAATAATAATTAAAAACGGTTGTTCTACTAATACAATAAACTGTATATCTCCGGCCCTAAACAACATGGCTGAAAAATGGGAGATGTGACGTCATAACACGTCAAAGCAATATGGCCGAATGTCGCAACCCTATATAGACCGACTTTGGGTTGGACCTAAGTTAGCCTCTTATTGCTTCAAACAACACTGCCAAATGTCATTAAAATTGGATAAGGAATATTTGAGATATTAATAAAATACCGATTTTTTAAAGAAAACTGTAATACCCTGTACCTCTTTTTCATATTTTTAATAGTAGAATCTGCTCTTAATTTTTTTTCACATTCGGTAACACTCTATTTATAAGATAAAGTAATAAAATATTGACGCAGTAATTTATACTGTTTTGGTATTATTTCTACAAAAAGTAAGTACATACAATTTTTTAAAAAATTCTTAAAAACATAAGTGCATATTTATAAAGAGGATAATAATTGCCTTATAAAAAGCAGGCCATGATTTTTGCAACATCATGACCAAGCAAAAAAAATTAAAATTTATTAATAAATATAAATAAATAAAACATGTATAAAAGTCAATTTGGAATGTTTTTACACGGTCGTAGAAAAAATGTCGTATGCAGCAAATGAATAAAGTATTTTTTTTTACTAATGCGATTGCCGCACTCGTTTGATGGTTCTTGCTGTCAAACTTTCCTTTTGTAAATGAGTATTAGTTTTTGCAGTCGTTACATAAATTACTCTTTTTTGTAATAATTATATGAAGTAAAAACATCAAATTAAACGTGCACTTTTTAATATTTAAGCTTTTATATAAGACGAAAAACTTTTTCTACTAACCTGAAAGAAACGTTGGTCCTAAATTAATAGTAATTGATGCAAACCAAATCATAGATGTTCCAAACAGTACACATTGCGGCGAATCCATGAGCAAAGGGGCTTCCGTTATTAGTGAGTCTGCATCTTCGTCATCGGGAAAAATCGGGGAATCATTGAGCACTGTTGTAAGCATGTTAACGGTCGCCACGGTAACTAGTAGCAAAAGGCTGTTTCAACCAAGGAACATTTGTGTACAGGTTGACAATGTAGGATCGAACTTCCTAATGGAAGAAGGAGTGCTGCTCGGGCACAGTCTACTGCACCTTGGTGAAATAAAAGACCTTGAGACCATCTGAAAGAAAAAAGTTCATTTAAAGTTATAGGATACATTACTTTTCTTAACTACAATACGAAACTTAGGGAGGTGGTCTTGCTTAATTCTGAGACATAGACCACTAAACTTTTTTAAAAGTCAGTATTTTTAGATATCCTAAAAACTCTTTAACATATTTAAATAAAATGGAACGCCTTTTTAATTTATTAAAGCGTTTGTAAAGCTGTATCTAGAATAAGATTATTGAGTTTAGTTTCGTCTTGGTGGGTACCACAGCCAATATTATTAAGAGAAAAGTACGCCACTGATCTGTTACGAGAAAAAAAAAATCCACTTTTATTTTAAGGATTAATAGCCAAATAGAAAAAAGTAACTGACATTTTTAAAATAAGTGACATTTTGAGGTTATGGTCAGCTTAGGCTACATGGTAGCTGACCAAATTTTACTTGAATGTGTATTTTTCTAGATCAATTTATAAAAGTTAACAAAGAAAAAAAATAATCGCCAATAACACCAGGTACATTTTTAATGTGGAAGTTACAGTTAACAATTTTAGTAAGATACATTGTTTGGAATTCATATTTATGTCATTTATAATTAATATATAACTATATTTAGGTACATGTCTTGGGAAAAAATTATCCCTATAATTTAATTTTTATAGACTGTAATTAAAAACATGAAAGTAAATACATTTTTATTAAAGTAAAGACATTTTTCATTAGATGTGGAACATTTCTATAAAATTACTTTTAAATTTTTAACCCAATTAATACAAAACTAAGCACTATTTTTTGATTATGTAAATAAATTGAAATGCCTTCAATATAACAAAACCTTATATTTTTCGAAAACAAACGTCAATAAAGATTATTTACAGCAGTTAATATTATTCGATTTCGATTTTAATCGCTATACGGTGTAAATTGGAATATATTTTTCATATAATATCTTTTTAAAAATCAAAAATACAAATTTTTCGTTTATTTGTACCCACCTTGTATTCGCAAATAAGTTTTTAAACTTTAATCAGTGTTTTGTAGATTTAGGTAAATAAAAGGACTTTTATTAAAAATAAATTATTTTAAGAAATAAAAAAGTAAGTTTTTTAGGTTATTAGTTATGCATTAAATAACTATTTAATAATAAAATAGATACCACATAGCAATTATTCTTAGACATCCTAGTCGTCTTGTTTTAATGTATTTTCTAAGAATCCAGCTTACAAAACCATGAAATTTTAGTATTATACCCACATTACATCGTCCACTAAATCCCATTTCAAAGACACAGTTATATAAATGTTTCCTAGTTATGCATAATATGTAAAGGCAGTTAGAGAAACTATGATAATCAAGTTCATTTATAAAGTCTAGCTATAAACTTAAGCCTTCTCCCGGTACGCTTTGTACATTGTTCTGAAATATAAATGACAAGAATGTTCTGCCACACGTCGGCATCGTCTTTTATACGGCAACAAGTTTTGAATTTTTAATCAAAGTTATGTTTCTTTATAAACTCGAATGTTAAAACTTCTTTTTTGTTATAGGCATATTTTAGTTACCCGTTATTTTCCAAAAAATTCCATTGCATTTTAGTACTTAATGATAGTTAGGCAACTTGCTTAGAACATTAAAAAAAATAATTAAAGTTTTGTTTTATGCCATCAACATAATTTTAATGCGAAATCTGAATTTTCCTACCGTTTTTTAAACATTTTGCAAAAATAACTGTCTTTTTAACCGACTTCAAAAACGAGAAGGTTCTCAATTCGCTGCGTATGTTTTTTTAAAAATTACCTTTAATTTTCAAAACAAGGTAAGAGTAAGATAGAGATTTAGATATTTTCTGCTGCTTGCTTGGGCTTGCTACTCTGTAATGCTAACTTGATTTAAAGAGATCTAGACATGGTATCCTATCCGTATAAAAAGTGCCGACTTTTTCTCGAAAAACGTGTGTCCACTGATAGACTTAACTATACCTGCAATTTATTTTTAATATTTCGAAGAAAAGTTGATCTTCATAAAAATGTTTGCTTTGTCTCAAAAGCAAAAACTACAGTGTGGGCCAAATTAAAGAAAAAACTTGTTTAGAAATATTAAAAATATTTTTTTACTGTTATAGTGAAATCCATTTGTGTATTTTATTCTGTTACATATGCGCATCTAGGTTATTAAAAACTGGGTTCTATCAGGAACTTTTTTCCCTGACAAAATTTGTCTTTTGAACACAATGCACATTTATGTAATATACGTATTTACCCACCACATTTTATTTTGATATTTAACAAATAAAAAGTTATAGGAGTGGAACGGCTAGGGACACTTCGTATTAAAAGTGAACTTTTACTTGTAATACCACTAGTGCAAAATTTATTTTTAGAAATTTTTTCAAGGCTACGAATATTTTGAAAATTTTCCCGACCGCAGGCGAAGGAGAATTTTCTTAAAATATTCGTGGCCGAAAAAATTTCCCGGAATAATTTAAGCACGTGTGGTATTCGGTAAGAAAGTTTCACACCAAGTTTTAAATAATATTCTTTTAAATTAATATTTGTAACTTTGACACGAGCTTTAAAATTTTACTATAAAATAATTATTTGCATTTTATCAATTGTAGTTACAAATATATGTAATTTTAGAGCTTATCATTGTTTATTCTTTTATGTTATATATACCTTATATTACTACAGTTGGTAAAAATAGTTTATTTTATTTTTTAGAACCATACCTTGCTTTTGTTTGCTCTTCACTTATGTCTAGTACTTCAGTCTTATGATATTATTTTACTAACTGTAGTTGTTAAAAGTGTCATTTAGGGTCTAAAACCTTACATTATTTTATATTATGTTAATGTCTGAAATACTACAACTGGTAGAAAATAACATTTTCTTTAATTATGTATGTGAATGACAGATATGACGTTAAAACAAATTCAATGATTATGTCAAAAAATTTCCACTATAATTCGCTCCAGGGTAACCCAGGCAGGAGAAAAAAATTTCCGATAAATAGTTGTGTTGTCATGGTAATGCAACCAAAACTACACATTTGATTGGACAAAAAACAATAGTGTGGAATTTTCTCGGAAATTACTTAACCGATTTTGAAAAACTAAAAATATAAAGAAAGAATTTAAAATCCTTGAAGATAAGGTATCACTTGACCTTATTTTCCATTTAAACTTTGGCGCCAAAGGGTATAACTCTAAAGAAGTGAATTTTGACACAGAACTGTGTCCTTCTAAAAACAAGAATTAACGTATTTAAGAATGTTTTATAAGTGTACAAATAACGTAATTATAAAATGTTGCTTGTTTTAATTGAAGTAAAAAATAATCAAATAAATAATTAAATGAAAGTAAAATGTATAATTCAAAAAGTAAATATATAATAATACTTTATAAAATGTTATTGGCGGTAAAGAACGAACAAAGGTATTTAGGTCAAATCTTAAATCGTAAAGGAAAGCATCAAACTCTATTACCTATCTTCTAGTTTTATTACGTCCGGTTTACCAATGATTCGGTCGGTATAGCCAAGAGTAAGGCAAACTTAGAGAGAAGAAATGTTCCCACTTTAATTTGATCGCCTGACGTGTTACGAATATAAACTTGGTTACCTATTTAAGTAGGTTTCTTTAAGGATCATTGAGTAACCTTACCTTTTCATATTAAATGACCCTTAATATGAGCAACCCTTTTAGAGTAAAGCTTAACTCCATTTAAATGTTTTCATATTTTTTAGGATCCTCTTTTTCTATGTAATATTTTCTTTGTAAGCCCTTCAAAAGGCCATAACTGGCTAGTAAAATAAATACAGGTCAAAAGAATAAGAAAGTGAGACCGATGTAATTCCATCAGGAAATGTTTACATGCCGCTATTCTTTATCAACATATCCTCTACCTGAATCTTAGGTGCCCATATGGTAATCTCAGGTTATTTTTTTTATTTATTTGATTACCAAGCAACAAAAATTTAAATCATCTACTTGAATGTAAAATTAGTACGTTCGCCCAACATGCGAAGCTTAACAAAGCTGGCTCAAATATTTTGCGGTGCAAACCATTTTGATAAAATCCAGGTTTAAATTTTAAAGCCCGCTTATCAAAGTTTGGAATAATTTTAGAACAGTGCATGCGGCTCTACAAATTTTAAATACGTGTATAACCGACCATGGGTAGACGGTGTACCCCAGGATAGGTGTTACAAGAGGACGAATGGACTAAAAATTTTAGAATTTTGTTATGCCGTTTTGGGAAAACTTGTCGCATGGTCCAAAACTGAATACTACGAAATTTGACTTTAATTGGTAATATACAAGACGAGTTATAACTAAAAATATGAAAAATGACCAAGAGTAAAGTTCCGTTATTTTTAAAACTAAACAACAAACACAAACACAATTCTATAGGTAAATGTAGAGAATTAAATTTTATGTCAATATTAAAGTAAAACATTTTTTTTGTATTTTTTTTACATTATGCATTACAGTTTTTAAATATTTGGCTAAAGCACCGAATTTAAAAAAAAATATTTAATTTTCTTTTAAATTTTGCTCCCTCTTAAGTTGTAATGCGTAATGTAAAAAATTGAAAATTACAATTTTTTTTTATTTTCATGCTTTAGCTTCAAGTTTTGACGTAAAATTCAATTCTTTACAACATTTGCCAATACAATTTTGTTATATTTTTATAAATAAAAAGTATACAAATTAAAGTAGTAAGGTCCTGGACATTTTTATATTTTTAATTATATCTCGCCTGTATAATACCACGTAAAGTAAAATTTTGTATTTATTAGTTTCGGACCATGCGACCAGTTTTCCCAAAATTTCGTTTTAAAGTTTATGAATGTTTGGTCCATTTGTCCTCTTTTTTTCCTTGGACACGCTGTAAAAGATTTTCTTTTTATTTCTGTAAGAAGAATTGTTAGTAATATAATAAACTGAAATTTTCCTAAAAAAAATATTTTTTCTTTGATTGCATAGAAATCTACATATTGTCAATACATTTTCTTACCTCCAAAATGCATTATTCCTATAGGTAGAAGGCATTGCTAAGCAATGTACTTTTTCGGCCAAGGACGAGAATATTTTTCCGGACGCTCACCTTTTCATGTTTTTAATATTTACTGATCACGTGTGTAGAAATCAGTAAACTTTACCACCGTTCGGAAACATATCGCTTTTCCTACGTGCTATACAATATACTTTCCGTTGTTTCTGGGGGTTGTGTTAATAAAATATTATTTAAATTCATGCAAAACAGTGAACCCCAAAGAGTTGGACACGTATGAAAAAAAAAACAAAAATTTTAAAACTTTTTTGGCAATCACCTTTGCTTATCGGGTAATCTAAAATTTAATAATGATATCCTGCTCATGGGCGTCGGTTAAGGAGATTATTAATAAAATTTAAATTAAAATGTTAAAAAGTGAGGTTAGTTGGCTCGATATCTGAAAAAGTTATTTAAAAAAATGTTTAGAAATTAATTTTAGGCCGATATGCCAAATGTGAGAAAAAAAATCAAAAAATGAGGAATGACATTTTCTCCAAAAAAAAAAGAAGAAAACGGTAAATTACCTAATTCCATTTTTTTAATAGTTTTTTTAACCATAAAGTAACAAACTGATTTAAATTATCATGATTTTTATATTTTCTTTTACATTTAAAACGAGAAAATTAAAAAAACGAGATTTGGCTTCTTTAAGTGTGTACACCTATTTTTTCTAAGAGCTGCTGATGAAAGAACTTGGAAAAATTAAGGTAAATTATTTAAATAAATTAACAAACTAAATTAAATGATCCTAACTCTCTAATTCTATAACCTAAACACATTTTTTTGAAAGTCTGTAACATTGCCCCCTTCCAAGTCTTGATCGTCTCGTCAATCTTCCTGTCTTATTAGCAGCTTAGCCTTTCTAGATGTACTACTTTCATCTTTGCCTGTGGACTCTTCTGTATACGGTACACCAGATCGATAAGCCGTGTCACCACTTTGCTATGGTCCCTTCCATGACTTCTGTAGTTTCGGTGACCCGCCGGATCTTCTTGGATTGTATAACCAAACTTTTTCACCGACGACAAATCCCTGATGGTTAGCTTTCAAGTCATAGCGGGATTTCATACGGTCACTTCCTTTTTGTAACTTGGTACGCACCTCTTCATGTATCCTCTGTAGCTGTTTACTTAGTTGACTTATAGTCTTCTGCTGGTTCTTCATTGGTGGAAGGTCGTCCTGTAAGCAAGTCAACTGGAAGACATATTTCCGCTCCGAAAATGATTTTAGCAGGTGTTTCGCCAGTAGTTTCGTGAATTGCGGAGCGGTATGCTAATAAAAACGGCTGTATACAGTTATCCCAGTCACTTTGTTGGTCATTTACTTTAATTTTCAGGTAGTTATCAAGTGTTCTGTTAAACCGCTCTACCATGCCATCGGACTGGGGATGAAGAGGTGTTGTTCTTGTTTTATGGATTCCCAGGAGATTACAAAGGTTCTTGAAAAGATCGGACTCAAAGTTTCTGCCTTGATCGGAATGTATTTCTCTAGGAACTCCATAGCGACAAATCCATTGTTGAAATAATACATCGGCAACAGTTATAGCTTCTTGATTTGGGATTGGGTAGACTTCTGGCCATTTACTGAAGTAATCCATCGCTACCAAGATATAGCGATTCCCTGATTTACTAACTGGAAATGGCCCTGCTATGTCTATGGCAATTCTTTCAAAAGGTGCCCCTACATTGTATTGCTTCATCTTGCCATGGCTTCGTGTTTTGGGCCCCTTGCTGGAAGCGCAGTCCTTACACCTTCTGCACCAGTCTTTTACGTCTGCACGGCTTCCCAGCCAGTAGAACCTTTCTCGAACCTTTTCAAGAGTCTTCATAACTCCGAAATGGCCACCTCCTACACCATTATGCAAGGCTTGCAATACTTCAGGGATCCTTTTGGTTGGTAGGATTATCTGATGTTTATGGGTTTTGCCGTCAGAACTTTCCCAGACCCTTTGTAATAGGCCATCTTTAATAATCAAAGAGTCCCATATGGCCCAGTACCCCTTATGTCTTGGAGACTTGGAGGCTATTTTCTGATATGGCGGTCTTTCCAAATTTTCTGTCTTAAGTTTGATAATGTCTCCAAGATCGGGATCTTCTAGTTGTTCTTTGGCCAAGATCTTAGGATCCCATTCTTGAGAGCACTGGAGACGTGTTCTTCGGCAGTGAAATTCATCAGGATCTTCATGTTCTTCTCGTCTGCTGCAGTGTTTACAATCATCCGGGCAAGGTCGTCTTGATAAAGCGTCAGCATTCTTATGGTTCAGTCCCCTTCGATGTTCAATTTTGAAATCATATTCTTGAATGCGTTGTAGCCATCGTGCTATCTGACCTTCAGGGTTCTTGAACTGAAGCAACCATTTAAGTGATGCATGGTCCGTTCTTAGGTGGAATTTCTGGCCATACAGGTATTTATGAAAATGCTCTAGGGATTTAACAATAGCCAAAAGTTCTTTTCTGGTGACACAATAATTTCGTTCAGGTTTGGAAAGGACTTTGCTAAAATAGGCTATTACTTTTTCTTGGCCATCTTGCATCTGTGACAAAATTCCACCAATAGCAGTGTTGCTCGCATCAGTGTCCACAATAAATGTTTGATTTGGTTGTGGATATGACAACACCGGGGGATTGCACAGGGCTTTCTTTAGGTGTACAAAAGCTGCTTGGCAATCTTCAGTCCATTCGTAGCTGTTGTTGTTTTCCGTAAGACGATGTAATGGTCTTGCAATATCGGCAAACCCATGTATGAACCGTCTGTAATAGGTACACAATCCCAGAAAACTTCTAATTTCATGCTTGTTCTTTGGTACAGGCCAGTTCTGGATAGCTTCAGTCTTCTCTGGATCAGTTTTTACTCCTTCTTCGGTAATTATATGCCCTAGGTACTTTACTTCTTTCTGGAAAAGGTGACATTTCTTTGGACTAAGCTTCAGCTGGGCGGATCTAAGCTTCTGAAAAATCTCTTCAACATTTTTCAAGTGGTCGTCAAATGTTTTCCAAGAATTATTATGTCATCTAGATATACTAAGCAGGTTTTCCAAGTTAGTCCCCGTAATGTCAACTCCATCAAACGTTCAAACGTAGCGGGGGCATTGCATAAACCAAATGGCATAACATTAAACTGCCACAGTCCGTTTCCAGTTGAAAAAGCAGATTTTTCCTTGTCTTCCGGATGAAGTTCCACTTGCCAATAGCCACTTTTTAGATCTAATGTCGAAAACCATTTTGATCCGGTGAGTGTATCTAGGGTATCGTCTATTCTTGGTAGTGGAAAACTGTCTTTCTTCGTGACATCATTCAGTCTTCTGAAGTCAACACAAAATCTGGTGGAACCATCTTTCTTCTTGACTAGGACTACTGGAGATGACCATGGACTCTGAGATGGCTCTATAATGCCTTGTTTTTGCATGTCTCCTAATAACTTTTCGACTTCGTCTCTCTTGGCTAAAGGAATTCGCCTTGGTGGTTGTTTGATTGGCGAGGCGTCTCCGGTGTTTATCCGATGTTGAACTACGCTGGTTTTCCCAAATCATTTTCAGATACGGAGAAAACATCTTGATTTCTTTTTAAAAGTGCTTCTAACATAGATACCTGGACTGGATCTAACAAGGATTTTGATGAAATCACCAGGTCTTGCAGAGCATCAGGTAATTTACTTGTGGGGATTCCTGCAGGTGCAGTTAAGGTGGAGGTAACTATCATGTTAGCAGGTTGACAGGTACCAACTATGTCACCTTGTTTGACTTGTTGAGGGTAATCCTTTAGGTTCATCATTCGGACAAATACCATGTCTCTTTTGGCTTGCGTCAGAGTTCTGGCCGGTAAAATTCCTTTAGCGTATAACGGACTATTTTCAACTGGTTCGACTAAAACAATTTCACCTTCTTCTAAGTCTTCAAACTTTGCTTGTATAATGCTTTCTGAATTTGGCGGTAATAGGACATCTTCTGTAAGGACAACTTTTCGAATTATTGTTTCACTCCTTCGTGGAAGTCTCATTATGATCTCTTCATTATTGGTTCGTAGTACCCGTTGTGGAAGATCTGATACAAACTTCTGATTTTCCATAATAATGTCTGGGCAAGAATAACTTCGTCCAGGATGTCGGCTTAACCGACACGACGTGGATAAACGTTGTTGTTCCTAGAAAGGTTATTCTGGCTTCATGTATCTTGCTGGTATAACTTCTCAGTAGCAGTTTCCAAAGGTATTCTTTACAGGGCGGAATATTTTACAGTGAGCTACGATGTTCGGCTTCACGATGGTATGTGTGGAACCAGTATCTAAGACCATTTCGCAGTCCCCGACCACACACATTTCCAGAGTACAGGGACCATTGTTCTGCTGGCCAGGATACTCTAGTGTGTTGTTGATGGGGCTTGGTAGCACCTAGCCAGCTTTGTGAAGCTGGCTACTGGGAGTTCAGATTACTTGCAGGGAGCATTCGATCTGGTACAATTTTGCCGAATGTGCCCCTCTTCTACACTTCCAACACAGGATTCTATTTCTTCGACGGAAGGGTCATGCTTTGTTGTCTCCATCTACTTGTTTTTGACGTAGGATTTCTTGTAGCTGTTGTATTACTGTTGTGTCAAATTATCATTTTGGATTGCTGACTTCTGGTACGCCAGGTTTTGTTCTTCGAAGTCTTGCCTGAGTTCTGGATGTCTGTAGCCGTTTCAAACTGAAGTGCGTAGGCAACTACAGAAATTTTCTTTAGTCTGGCAATTCTTAATACTTGGTTCATATCCGGATCGCTGTGCTAATGAAACTGCCTACCGACAATTCTTGCTTAATTTCTTCCGGGTACGATTGGATACGTTAAATTAACTAGACGTACAATGTCCGCTTCGTATTCTTGAAGACTTTCGTTGTACTTCTGTCTTCGTCCTTGTAACTGCGCCTTATAAGCTTCTCTTGCAGATGGGTTTCGCCGTATCTCATCTCCAGGAGCATGACAATCGATTCATAGTCAGACTGCTTTTTCTTTGTCAGGGATGTTTCGCCCAACACCTCCATGGCTTCCTCGAAGAGTAATTGCCAAAGCTCGAGCCTTTTCTGGTGGGCTCAATTATTACCGTTGGCAGCAGCCTCGAATTGTGTCGAAGGTATGTAACCCACGGTACCTTTCCATCGAAAGTTGGTGGTTTCATAACAGTAGTTGGAATTACCATTTTCTGCAACGACACCAGTATTAGCTATTTTTTATCTGTCGCTGTAACTTCTTGCTGAATGTGGCTTTGAAGTTGATAAACTTTATCTTCAACCGACTGTTGTATTTGCTTGCATATCTTCTTTAACATCTTCCTTTGTAAGTTTTATGTTCAGTAACATTTCTTCTTGCCTCATTTCATCTTGACTTTGTTGAAATTCTCCTTTAAGTGTTCTCGAATCTTTACCATCTTTTCTTTGAGCTCATATTCATTTGTTCTTGGCTTTTCTTTATGTCTTTTTGAATTTTCTCCGGGTCGTCTTGTTTCTTCTTGACTAATTTGAATTTCCCGCTTCATTTCTTTTTGGTTGGTCTTCATTTCTTCTTGACTTCTCTTCATTTCCTCTTGATCAACCTTTATTTCTTTCTTGAGGTCTTCTTGACTGCTCTTTATCTCTTCTTTTGAGGATTGTCTTCGGCTGATCTTCATGTCTTCTTTCAGGGATTCTTGACTCGTCTTGATCCTCTTCCATCATTTTTCTAATTAGCGTATATCTTCCATACTTGCGGTGTATTGTCTTGTCTCAACTGGCATTCACTCTTCTTACCACTTGGGCTTCCCTTGGGTAACCTTGTTCCGCTTCCGACACCAAATGTTCCAAAACACCTCGTATAAAAACACGTGTCTTCGTTTCTATACCTTTATTAACAATGGAACGTAACTATGGTTGCAAACAACGACAAAATCTACTCTTGTCAACAATTGTCAATGTCTCGAAGTTAACAGCACAAAAGTCGAACTCACTACTAACTCATCCGAAGTTTCCCGTCGCCCTTTTATAGTATGGTGGAAGAGTAAAGAATGATCTAGAATATTCGAGAAATATCGTGAAAATTCCATAGTACATGATGGCATAAAAGTTATTAATAGATAATTCGGGCGTTTTCGGAAACCTTCGAAAGTGATGAAAGAACTTGGAAAAAATTAAGGTAAATTATTTAAATAAATTAACAAACCTATAGTCCCAGACCTAGTGAACCCTTCAAGTAACGTTAGACCTGTAAGGCTAGAAATTTGTATAGTGATGAGTCATAGCATGCTAAGTACGAAAATCATCACCTGGCAGGCATCAGCCGCGTACATCATCACCCTGTATATTTTTGAAAGTTTAAAAAAATAATTAAAACAAAAAAATTGGTGCTGTGCGCTTAATCTTTAAAAGAGCCTTAAAAAACACCACATTAGGTATATCTAACTTTATTAGTTTTGGAAATATGGCCATCCAAATCATCCACAACTTTTAGTTCACCTGGCAGGTATTTATGCTCATTGAAAACGCCTGTAATTTTTTTTTAACCCTACTATAAATGAACCTAATCCTAAAAAAATCAAGCTTACAGCTCCAAGTTTTTTGTTTTTATTATTTTTTAAACTTTTAAAAATATACAGGGTGATGATGTGCACGGCTGATGATTTTCGTACTTAGCATGCTATGACTTATCACTATACAAATTTCCAGCCTTACAGATCTAACGTTACTTAAAGGGTTCATTAGCTTTCCTACTACTGGTAGACAAATAATATTGCTTATTTTATACCAAATATATTTGCAACATGGGTAGGCTTAAAGACAAATAAAAACACCTTAATAAAGTGTAACTGGTTTATCTTTTTAAAATTGCAATATAGCTCTTATTGAATTTTAGGTTACTCGATAAGCAGCGAATGATTGACAAAAAAAGTTTTTTAATAATTTTAAAAATAAAAAAATCCATATGTGGGAAGTCACTAGAGGTATGCCATAAACTAATATTACAAAGCATGATAATAGTATGTTAGGTTTATTAATTTTAATTTTCCACCTGCCATGTTTTAAGCATAATAGACTTTCGTTTACAATGTTAAAAATCATAATTTTAATTTTAATAAGTAAATTTATAATCTTTTATAAGGTTGCAAACCTTAGCTACTTTATGAAAGAGATTTTCATCATCTTTTGGTTATGCATAAAATGTACATTCTAGCCTTTATCTTTTGGCATAATTAACCGCAGATGGCCCGCCTTTTCCTGCGTTATTAATGGGCTAAGCAATAGCGAGTAACGAGCACTACTTCAAAATCCAGACCTAAATTATCTGCGTATCAACGTATCTTAAAAACGGAAAAATAATAAGATGATTTTTCAAAAAATTGTAGAAGAATTTAACACAATTTAAAAACCACGTTCTCGTAAGTGCACATTTTGTTAGGTTCGTATACGTGCGATTTCGCTCTCATATTTTTGACATGTTAAATATTTCTAATAGTAAAGATCTAAAATGGAATCCTTTTTTCTCCCTTGCTTATTAAAACAATGATTTAATTTCACAGAAGTAATGAATATGTTAATAAAGAACATTTTTAATTTTATTCTATACACTAAAGAAATACTTGAAATATAAAAATTATAAATATTTCTGGTATTTTGAATAAAACTAAAAAATAGTTGAGTTATTGGTGGGATTTATGGACGCTTTAAAACTTGAAAGTATCATTTAATTTAATATTTGTTAATTTTTCCCAACCCTTCCGTTATTTCCCTTTTTGATGTTTAGGCGTAATATAAAATTACGCCATAAAAACTACTACTATAATAAAATACACGTTAGATCGGATTGTACCTAATAAAAGGTTCCTAGTTCCTGGGCCAGTTAAGAAATAATGATATTGTGAACACCTAGTATAAAAAAGTATACATTTTGGGAATTTTAAAAATATACATTTTTGGGAATTTTAAAATAAGTATCCATTTTAACTAGGTTACTTAACATTGGGAATTTTGCTAAATAAAGATATACGTGAGGTGTCAAGGTGTTTAAGGTATAAATTAAAAAATTTTCTAGGTTACTCTTATAATAATAAAATAAAAACATTAAACAAACTGGGTCGCGTAGAAATGCAAAACAAACACTGGAAAAGTGAATATTTACAGAGAGAAAAAAAGAAGTCAGAAAGATTATTAGATAAGAAGTAGTTAGTGAAGTCAAGTATAAAGTTAAAGTTCTAGTTATCCCCGTACGGGCTACCCCGCGTGGGGGTATGCCCGTACTAAATTCAGTTAGTCAAATAAGTTAAATCAGTTTTTAAAAATGCGAATTTAGTTTTTTGTCCCCCGGACTAATGGTTCCAGAAGATAGTTCCATATGGTACATTGCCCAAGTGACGTAAAGTGATCCCTATATGTATCCAAAATAATACGTCACATATGGTGGAGGCGCCCCCGTTCCCAGTGACCTTTGTGAAACGTCGGTTATGGTAAGCTGTGCCCGCCCCAGTTCCAGTGCCCTTTGTGAAGCGATAGGAAAAAGTCGCTCATGGTACGCCCTTCCTACCCCTCAGTGTATTTGTGGAAGAAAATGCCATATATATGGTAAAGGCGTCCCGTTCCCCGAAGAAGAAATGTGTGGTAAATGACGAAGACGGGGAAAAAATATGTTGCGTAGCGTAGCTGCAAGGAGGTAGCAGCGTAGCTACAAGAAAATGAAGATAAGGTATATCTTCAGTTTTGAAATATGGCTAAATGGTGTTAGCCAGAGTTGATGAAGAAGAATATGGAAAAATATTTATTTGCGTCGAAGTTGTATGTTACGTCGTGAAGACGGAGTTCAGAAGCAGCATGAGGCTGCATTAGCACTGGAAGCCGCAGCTCTAGTATGGGGAAGAGCTCTGCAGTTATGGTCTTGAATTGTGGGGTACAAGACAGTTAAGCGGCCCTGAGAAAGCTCAGGATATGGGTAAATTGGCACGCGGCTGCAGTAACCTGATGTAGAAGAAGAAAATGGGAGTGAAAGGCAGACAATGGTACGTGGAGAAGAAGTACGGGACAAATGGCCAATGGAACGCACCATCAAGGACATGGACAGGCAGGCAAGGTGGACGCAATTTTTTTATAAAGGCTAGTATAAGAAGAATGTGGAATATTAGGTTAATTTCTAAGTGTAAATATAAAAAATTTTGATTTTCTTTTATGTAAGTAGATATTTTTTTGTTTTCAAACTAGCCAATAAATTAAAAAAAAAGCAAAAGATGAAGTAGTAGAAAAAAGTCACCTAATTAATAGTACATGTAAAACATAGGTAATTATTTTCTTTCCCACTGGTATATTAAATAAATCATTGAATTACTTTTTTAATGGTTCAACGTTTTGCTGACGAGACAAGGCCAAGTTCACTTTTATTGTTACAGAACTGGTCAGTTTTAAATAACACAAACTTTTTTGCCTATTTAGCTGTTTGTGTAGTACATAAATGTCTAGTAAACTTAAAGATTAATAACAATATTTACAATTTATGAGTAACAATAATTAGGTCATTTTGTGTCTAAAAAATAATCTTACCGTTAAAACTATATTTATTTAAAGTACCTACTTAAAGAAAAGCTCAAATTTAAAAAGGTTTTTAACAATTAAGCTAAAATCTTATTTAAACTAATTATTTCAGCAAAAACATCTCTAGAACTTTTTAAATAATTATTTTTAGATAATTTATCCGGAAGAATTTTTAAAATTTCAAAAAAAAGAGTCATAATGTTAAATATAACCTAAATGAATTATTTTTTAGAAAAAAACTATTTTACATTTTTTCTGGCATTTTTTGAAAAAAAAAAATTATTGGTTAAAAATAATTTTTTGAGCTTTAAAAAAAAAAGATTTAATAAAACGTTAAGATTATTTACGATAAATATAATTTATATAATAAGTAACATAATGTTAGGTTTTAAATATTTGTAAGCTATATGGAACTATCGTTTTTCGATAAAATTTCTAAATTTTTAAAGGGTTTAGGTAAATTTGTCTGATTTCCTAATAGCGTTGTGGGTCCAACGCTTTCAGGAAGGGTAAGCATATGTGAACACCTAGCATAAAAAAGTATACATTTTGGGAATTTTAAAAAATATACATTTTGGGAATTTTAGAATAAGTATACATAATTAGGTTACTTAACATTGGGAATTTTGCTAAATAAAGATATACGTGAGGTGTCAAGGTGTTTAAGGTATAAATTAAAAAATTTTCTAGGTTACTCTTATAATAATAAAATAAAAACATTAAACAAACTGGGTCGCGTAGAAATGCAAAACAAACACTGGAAAAGTGAATATTTACAGAGAGAAAAAAGAAGTCAGAAAGATTATTAGATAAGAAGTAGTTAGTGAAGTCAAGTATCAGTCAAGTTAAAGTTCTAGTTAATCCCCGTACGGGCATACCTCGCGTGGAGGGTATGCCCGTACTAAATTAAGTTAGTTAATAAAATAGAAAGTTAGTTTTTTGTCCACCGGTCTCATGGTCCAAGTGACGTAAAGTGACCCTATATATGTATTTCAAATTATACGTCACAATATTAACACTTTTAAAACCTTTTTGAGGAGTTGCTTTTATCGAGTCTACCACTAATATACATACATACCGCCATATATGGAAGCGGCGCGGCGCTTTAACCTAGCCTTTCAATTTTAAATGTTTCGGGTATCGGACTGGGCAAACGCATCACTTTTTGTCGGTCAAGATTAACATGCAATTTTTAAACATTGCGTTAAAAATTGTAAGGGTTACAGTTACGAAACCCGCCCAATCCGATACCCAAAACATGTTTATGGGTCTTATGGTGATAATATTTTATAACCTGAGATTTTTTTCCATGTTACATGTCGACTAATTATTGAAAACAACACTTAACAACAAAACGTTTGCGGAAAAAAATGTTGTTACTTATTGCGGTATTAGTCGCGTTTGCTAGACTTAATATGGCATCAATCATTAATCGTCCTGATTGGTAACATTGTCTGTTAAGGCTATAAAATATTTTCTTGAATGTCTGCCAATTGCTGTGAGTCTTATGTTCTATAAACCAGAACTATACAGGTCTTGTATTTATTTTTATTCAACTATATACTTTTTCTTTTAAAGGTGCAAAAAAATAATACCTGGAATTCCTGTGGCTATGACGATTTAACCAAACTTACCTTTGTCCAAGAGTGGATGGTTAGTTCTGATTAGTAGAGAGATACAGGGTGTCAAACATTAATTTAGTTTTTTAGAATTGGTGTTTGTTATTAATAGTTGTATTATTACAATATTTAACCAATGGGGGTTTTAAGAGGTGAAAAACTAGAATATGCCATACATTTTGTTTAAAACTCTATAAGGCGTCACCTGCGGTATTTTGCAAAATTAAGAACTAAATAACTTTTTGAGTCATCCTTTACTTAACTTTTAGATAAAAATTCTTATTTTTTAAAATATTTTACATAAAAAGGTAGATGTGGTAAAGGTTAAGTTAAGCAGCCGTTTTTAAGATATCTGGATTAAAAAAAAAAGAATGTCTGTATGGCCAGGTCTAAGCTATATCTACAGGGTGTATCAGAATGTAATTTTAAGAAGAAAAGTTCCAAAAACCTATTTTTTTATATATATATACTACCTTGGATCTTAAAAGCTAAGACATTTAGGATATGGATTTATTTAAACTTTTCGTTTTAAAACCACCCAAGGATTCACACTTTTAAAAATTAGCTACCTAATCTGAAACTGGTATAGCTGAGACCTGGCCATAAAGGAATTGGATTTTTAAAATCAGGATATCTCAAAAACGGTTGCCTAAAACCACTTTTACCAGGTGTACCATTTTTATGTAAAATATGTTCATAAATAGAAATTTATATTTAAGAGTTACGGGTGTCATAAAAAGTTATTTTGTTTTTAATTTGTGCAAGACACTGCAGGTGGCTCCCTTCAGAATTTACAACAAAATTAAAAGCGGATTCCATTTTTCTCACCTCTTAAAAGCACCTTTTTCCGAATATTGTGACAATATACCTATTCTAAACAAAACTATTTATAAAAACTAAATTTAAAATAAATTTTGACACCCTGTATATCTGAAACCATCCACTTTTTGACTAAGGTAAGTTGGGTTAAGTAGTCATATTTTAACTTCGGGAATTTGTGGTATCATTTTTGTCGCATCTTTCAGAGACACCCTGTATTGCAATAAATTAAAAACCTCAATTCTTTCATACCCATATCGTCTTCATCTTTAACATAACCAAAATTATAAATCAGTTAGAAGTTATGATTCCTTCAGGCAATATATTGTAAACTAGCCTTTATCTTCTTGGCGTTATTAACAGTAAGTGGCACAACGGCGCGGGCCCGCCTTTCCGGATGATATTAATGGGCCTACTAATGGGGGAGAAAGGTGCATTACTTCAAGATACCGGCGGGAGTTTTGCTTCTGTTTGCACCAACGTACCGTGAAAATGGAGACGTTTTAAGGCGCCGAGAGAGTTGAGAGTTATTTCTTAAGTGGCGGTTTCAAATTTCAAGTGTTATAGTCTTTTTTAAATTATTTTTCGTGGTTAAACATTAAAAATGATTGCTGTAGTACAAAAAGTTATTTTACTTTTTACCTATTAAGTTTTGGTACAACGCTTTTTAGGTGTTTGTTTACTTCAAATTAGAACAAAAACGTTCTATAAAATGCTGCGAAACAGCTCCATTAACACTTTGAAAGACTTATTTTGGAATGGGGATTTTCCCCTTATGCTTAAATAGGGTTTTTCGATTTAATAAAACTAAATATAGTTAGAAAATGTGTCAAAACATATCCTTTGATCATAAACTATTTTTCTATTATGAACGGTTTGCGTAATTTTGGGTAATTTTATGCAATTATTTCGTAATAATTTTGTTTTTTTTTGTACATTGTACCCAATTCTTTATTCATTCCCATACCAAAAAGGTAATCTTGAATATATTTAGTTCTGAAAAAGAGAAACACTATTATTAATTAATTTAAAATCTCTCTCTCTTTCTCTCTCTCTCTCTTTCTCTCTCGCTCTCTCTCTCTCTCGTACCAAATTATTTAAACACGAGCCACCCTAGATTGATTAAAAAAAAAAAAAAATTGTGGAAGTGTCAAAAATTACATATAGGGTGTCAATGTAATTAGAATGTCATATTCTATCGAAATAATATACTGGTGGTGCCATTTAAAATTTGAAAGTAGCAGCCATTTTCAGTTTAATTGAAAGTTATAAAAAACAAATTGAATACATTAACCAATCCACAATTATCTCAAATAACGACATACCCTAATTTTATTTTCTTTCAAAACAAAAAGTTATAGAACTGACCACTTGTGAGAAACACCGGTATACCAAAAGAAACTAATTTGGCGGATATGATATAGTCGCCTTCCAAATATATACAGGGTGGGCATTTAAAAACGAAACAGAGCCTATTTTGGACACTCCAGGTCATTTCAGGAAAAACGCTTGGACCCGTCAATTTTTTTACTTTAGGAAACATTTTTGCTACCTTCACCCCCAAACTGTAACCGTCTAACAGGGTTGAGACCCACCCTCAAAATCTTGTGGAAAGAGGGGTTGAGTAATACCCTATTTTAAAAGTCCATTGACCCTGATTACCATTGCAAAGTTTAAAGTCCCTGATATTACATATTTCTGTTCATATGACAGCATGTCAAAATGTTGATTTTTATTTTTTATTGTATAATATTAAATTACCTGTAAAAACAAGCTATTTTAAACACAGAGGATATAATAAGGATAAAAACAATCTTTAAAATTATACAGGGTGTCAGGAAAAGTGTAGGTCAAAAAATGAAAGGGGAGATAGAGTGAGCCAACATAATGTTAGTACTTCATATAAAAAAAAGTTCTCTCTCAAAGTTGGTATAAAAAAACAGCCATTTCAATTCAAACTTTTAATTTGTTGTCACAGTACCAATAATATTTGGGCCACCTAAATAACCTCATAGTAATGCTTCTTTGCAGAGGTAAGCTGGGCTGTTCTGTATGTCGGAATTATCTGGGGTGCGACGACTTTTTTAAATTTAGTTTATGTGCATTTTTAACACTGGTACATAAATAAAAGTCAGGATAGTTTACACCAAAAACCTAAAACTAAAAAAACAAACTCTTACTTATAAAAGAAAAATATGTCTTTGTAATGGATTCAATTTTTTTTTTTTTAATTTTCGAACGGATTCCAAGACCCCAACCCAACCGTTATCAATCTGGCAAAACATTATAAAAATAACAACAATAACGCCTATGCATAATAATAAAAATATTTACTACAATACTACATATGTAACTTCAACGTAATGACTTCACAAGGGTCATGTATGGCCCTATCGCTACACAAAAATAATCTATTTTCAAATATATATTTTTTAACTTCTTTTATAAAAATATGTTTTTTTACAATTTCTCTTAACTTTAAAGGTAACATATTATAATATTTTGGTCCTAGAAAACTTACAAATTTTTGACAGTGCGTTTTGTAATACAAGTTATGTGTTAAATGCTGGCTGGTAATGGCTCTAGTCAGGCATCGATGCAAAACTCTTTTCTTTTGGAATGCAGTGTGTACAAATATGACAGATTGTAAAATATAAAGGAGCTTGATATTAAATAACTTATTTTCCGAGTATATTCGCTCTGTTGAAAATCTTTTTTCCTTTTTTAACATTACTTTTATAATAAAATTTTGTGTAGTTTGTAGTGTCCTTAGACTAGTGTCAAACAAGCCTCCCCAGTTTATTATTCCATACCTAAATATTGATTCGACTAAGGCTTTATATGCTGTAATCAGTTGTGTTGGGCTTAAGATATTTCGTAATTGATAAAATATTGGTATAATTGATCTTATTTTACCACTTATATATTCTGCGTGATACTTCCACCTCAGATGCTCATCCACTATTACTCCTAAATATTTTATTTTTGACTCTTTTGTAATGTCTATTTTGCATCTACAGTCATTATTGTTTGTTAAAATACATTGATTATTGTGTAATTTTAGGGACTGAATATTGCAAGCGGTAGCATCTGAAGTAGAGAATCCAATAAATTTCTGTTTTAGAATAGTTTAGTGTTAGCAAACTCCTATCTAAATACATTCTTACTGTGTTAAGGCCAATTTCAGTTTTTTTTAAGACTGTTTCCCAACTATATCCATCAAAGATAATTGCTGTGTCATCAGCATAGGAGACAAATTTAATTTTTGAATCTTGATAAAATAAACTATTAATATACATGAGAAATAATATTGGTCCCAGCACCAGTGCCCTGCGGCACACCTGTTTCAGTCACCAAAACGTCACTAATACAACCATCGACCTTTACACACTGTTGACGATTTAATAAATAATTTTCGATAAGTCTAGCTGTTTTTCCACGTAATCCTAATTCCTCAATTCTTTCAATTAATATTTTGTGTGATACGGTGTCAAAAGCCTTAGCCAAATCAAGAAATACGGCTATACATTTTTTTTTGTTATTAAGACATTCATTTACATAGTTTACAAGGTCGTATATAGCTAACTCTGTATTCTTATCTTCTCTAAATCCAAATTGACTTTGTGATAACAGTTCTAATTTTTCCAAAAATTGTACAATTCTTTTTTTTAAACATTTTTCAAATATTTTAGCTATGTTATTTATTAATGTAATAGGCCGATAATTAGAAATTTCACCATTATTCCCACTTTTGTAAAGTGGAGTGATAACCGACTGTTTGTAGTGGCTTGGTACTATGCAAGTAGAAAAAATTAAATTTATTATATGTTTTATAGGGGTGCTTATAAAAAGGTGTACTTTTTCAAACATTCCACATCAATGCCGTCCAGACCCGGACTGGAACCATTCTTAAGTGAACCTATAGTTATTATAATTTCTTGCTCGTCAACTGGCCTTAAAAACAATGATTGTGAAACATTAATTCTTTTAATATTTAAGTTATTATCCGTTAAATCAATTTTTTCAGCCAGAGTCTTTCCTACGCTTCTAAAATATTCATTAAACAAATTAAGTTTTTTTTTCTATCGCTTTCAATTTCGCCATTTTTTTGACAAATGTTAACGGGGTTATTTGTCTTTTTTCGAAAATTTGCCGCGTCTTTAATAAGGCCCCATACTTTTTTGGACAATTTTTATTTTCTGATAGTTTTTCTCTTATAATAATTATTTTTAGCTTTCTATAATTTTATTTAATTTATTTCTATATGCCTTGTATTTATTTTCGAGAGTAATATTATTATTATCATTCCTTAACTGTTTTTTTAAAAGGTCCCTATATTTAATTGAATTTATAATGGCATTAGTAATCCAAGGCTTTAATTTTTTATGACTAGTGTTAATTTTTATCAATTCTGTGGATTTATTAATACATTTATTAAAAATCTGTATAAATTTATTATTGGCTGTTTCTGAGTCTTGCAGGGATAATACCTCTTCCCAAGTTATAGTGCTTAACAATTGTGAAAGTTTGTCATAATTGATTTTTTTAATAATTTTATTTGAATTTAGGCTTTTACATAGTTCTTCTGTAACGATATTTAAACATATAGCATTATGATCGGTAATATCTATTTCCAGAACATAGGAAAAACACTGGCTAGGCGAACCAAGAATGTCTTTAACAAAAATGTGGTCTAAACATGTTGATATCCTTGTGGGTTTATCAATACACATTCCAAATCCAAAACCAGCCAGTAAATTAAGATAGGCCACTGTAGAATCAGACTCCTGCAAAACATTGATGTTTATATCCCCAATAAAAATTTCTGTGACATTTCTGTCAATATATGAATTAAAATAAGTATTTAAAGTATCTGTAAATTGATTTATATCAGTAGAGGGAGATCTATATGTGCAACTAATGGCAAAGGTTTTATTTCCATATTTAAAAGTAATTCTGGTAAAAGTAAAGTTTTCATATGTGATGTGACTAACTTTAGGTACAATTGTATTTTTTATATATACAACAACACCATCATTTTGATTTAGTTGGCTCTTGTTATAAAAAATTTGATACCCATCAATATTATACAGTGTCAGATCCAGTATATTCCACGTTTCGGAGAGCACAAGCACGTCCACCCCAACATCAGATAATGCTTCAAGAAGTATAAGTAATTCATTAAAGTGTTTATTTAAGCTTCTGATATTAAGATGAATCGTACTCAAGCTCATTTTACCTTTTTGTTTATTACATGCTTTGACATATCCCTGTATGTCAACGGTTGAAGCCTTGGTCTCCAAATTCGAAATTGACTCAAATATTTTTTGTATGTCCATTATTCAAATACTTAATTAACTGCTGTACAAAAATAAAAATAAATAAATATCTATTACCAATATTCCCTAAAAAAATAAATATTTAAATTATTAAATAGAAACAAACAAAATAGAAATTTTATTCAAACCTAGAGAAGTCTACCTACATTCGTTAGTAATTTTAAAAGTTTAAACTATTTAGTACAAGTTATTATCTCTAAGAGAAAAAAAACATATTATTATTGATATTGTAAAAAAAAAATTTATAAATAAAAATAATCATAGGCCTGGTCCACATATTCCATTTATTATTATTAAATAGGTTATATTAACTTTATTTCTTGAAAGAAAAAAACAGAAATATATATAGGTAAACAAATAAAATTGGTATTGCTATTATATAAATAGGAAATAAACATAATCGTCATATAAAGCGAAATTTATTATTTCTAAATTTGTGTGTTTATACCCATAACTTAATACATATCAATAGTAAAAATCAAAACAATCACCAAAGAAAACAAGCACACGGCATTACATTGTCCCATAGTTTAGTTTAATCTTCAACACTATCTATTGGATCATCTTCTAAATCACTATTAAATGCAACAATTCTCTCTGCCGTCTTCACGTATACTGCTCCATTTTTTGTCCATGTATTTTTGAAACCATATCTGTCTGCAGCTTCACCATATTTCTTAAGTTTTCCTGGTTAAATCTTCCTTATTGCTTTGTCCTGTCCTTTAGTTCTTTTTAAATAAACCTCCACTTTGTGCCTGTAGCCGAAAAACTTATTAAAATAGCCCCTTGGCTTGTTTTCGACTTGTTTACCAACTCTATGACATCTTTCTTTTCAATATTTAGAGATCGTCAAACCCGTTCTAGCTTTTCGTCTGGAAATCAAGTACGTCGTTTTCGATATCTTCATCTCTTCTCCCCTTCTCCGAAGATGCGAAGGTTTTTGCTACGAGAATACTGTTCGATTGAGTTTATTTTTGTAAGTATCCTTTTTCCTTATCT
>JACEGR010008036.1:0-41664 GCA_014170235.1 Listronotus bonariensis
GTCCGATACTCGAAATATTTAACATTGGCAGGCTGGGTTAAAGCGCCGCTTCCATATATAGCGGTATGAATATTCGTGGTAGACTCGTCAAAGGAACCCATAAAAGGTTTTAAAAGTGTCATTATCATTAAGTCAAGTTTATTACTGGCCCAGGGACTATATGGGTGTTGTTTTAAAAAAGCTGCAATATATTTTTGGGATATTTTTTTCATTTTATATAGGTATAGGTTTCGAATTGCTTTATTTTTTAAAATAGAGGATTGTAAAAGAAAACACTTTAGTTACAGGACAGTTCCTTATGAAAACTCTATATAATTTTTATAGTTATCGTTTAAATTTAAATCAAACTTTTAAATTTTTCCAGTATAGGTACTTACTAATGTTAATGTCAATTTTAGCCTTCTTTTAGTAGCTTCAACGGTTAGGACCTCCTTCAGGACACAGAGCGTAGTTATATTATCTGATTTAAACTCGGCTTCACCTTTTCTGCAATAAAAGCATTTATTTATAAATTACCCGGGTTTAAACTTACAATGCAAACAGCTTTTAAGGATTGAATGAGGTATTTATTTTTAATTTTGTGATTTCTGTGTCATCAATCCTGCTACTTAACCGCTTAGTTACAAATGTTCCTCAAACTTATGCACATAAAATTCTTTAATGTCCACCTCGATAGTCCAAGAATCGTGATCCGTCTTTTTATGTAGCCGAAAGAGGTATTTGTAGACATACGAGACTTGACGGAAGGAGGGGGGTAAAACTATACATGTTTTAATTAACTTACTTATAGGAACATATCAATATCGTGTGAAAGTAAACTGGATTCAAAAAAATACAGTACAGATCGCTCATTTGATACTTCTTTGTGGCTTCTCCAGGACTTCTGGCAAACATTGCCCTAACCAGGCCTATGATTTCACGGCCAATGCAAACGTTCCTTTTATTTTGAGTTTCACTGTATGGCCTAAAAATAATAATTCATATTGTTTAGTTCTACAGGGTGTGTCTAAAAGGTCTATACAAAATAATACCATAGACTCCTTGGAATAAAATACAACGAACCAACGCGCAACTTACCTTATTCAAAAAGTTAATTGTTTGCGAAATACGGGGTGTCAAAGTTTTTATTTTATTTTAGTTATTGTCAAATATATTTATTTATTATTGGAATCTTTTTACAAAATTCGGCATAGGGGGTTTTAAAGTATGAAATTGAAAGTTACTCATATTTTTGCTGTTAAATAGCAATTTGTTATAAAGCTGTCTCTGACTTATTGACACTTTTTATTCATTTTACAGGTGCCTGTTTGGTTACCTGGATTTACCTAACCCAAAGATTTGTGAATTCTGCAGTACTATTTAATTGAAATAAATCATTGGAATTTACCCAGAGTGGAATTTTTTGAAACTTAGCTTTCTAAGAATTTAGCAGTTTGAGAATATCTTCAAAAATGTATCTTTACTTTTATGTAAAATGTACAGGAGAGCCAATAATTAACCTAAAATTTACATGGGATTTCCTATATTCCGCTCAGTGACGCACCACCCGATATACAGGTTAGGCTAAAATAACAAAACACATAGGCAATGTGAGGAAAAGAGACAATCTAACTAAATCCCGGCATGTAAACATGCGTGACTAATACTGCTTGTTTTGTTATTCTATTACTCGTCGATGTGCAAAACTGCTTACTCAAGCCGTATAAACATTAAACATGAGTTCGTAACTTCTTTGTTCGCTAGATACATACTTTAATAAGAGCATAGAATTCATAAACACCCTGTATAAACGCGTATTTTTTTATACCCACCTATTAAGATCATTATATTCATGAACTCGGAAATGCAATGAGAGTGCCTTGATGTCGAATTGTAATAATCTGCTACATTTTGGTTGCAGCATTGGAGAAACATAAGCTTGTAAGAGTCCTTTCTCCCCTTCATTTGTCTGAATTTTTAAATTCAATGCGATTTGTATTAATCTGACATCTATACGTAGCTAAGAGATGTGCATTCTTCTAAAGAAAAAACAGAACTCATATTTTACAAGCAGCCCCTTGTATTGGTTATGCCAAAATTAAATATAAAAATAAAGAACTACCAATATTTAAAAATAAAAATTAACATTTAATTTTAAAATTATAAATAAATAGTGGTTTAAATATAAATAGAGCTTCCTAACAATCTCATAGCTAGTATGGATATCTAAAAATAAAGAGTAGAGTAGTAAAAATTGTTTAAGCAAAGGCAAAATTTCAAAATGATTTGAGGCAAAGAGTTAAAATTTATCAAAACTAATATTTATACAGGGTTGTGATTTAATAACGGATAAATTCAATAAAAGCGGGGTATTTCTTTTTCGAAAAAATCCTCGGACACGTCGATTTTATTTTTGGATCGGGCATATTCTGACTTCAAATGTAGATATACAGGGTGTCGCAAGAACGTTTGACAAGAAAAATATATTTTTTTCAATGGAACCCCCTGTATATTTTTGCATTTTCGGATTCTCGGGAAAATTCTGGACATGTTTTATGTATAATGTCATATACCTATCTTCAACTGTTTACGAAATAATTACGTTTAAATAATAATTTATAACACTTTATTGCAGCATAAATTGATTAATTACATTCCACATTTTTGAAAATTATTTTATCAAATGCTGGAAGTGGCCGCCATTAACAGCATCTCAAATCAGTTTAAACGTTTTATAACCAGTCATTGCAATTACCTATACCCTCTGTTTGTGAATATTTGACATAGACTTCAAATAGGTGTCAATTATTTAAAAGTTTCAAATCTATTGTTAATTGAAAATAATTACAATGCGTTTAACTGAGACTCAGAGAATCGAAATATTAATTATGCTTGGCTGTGATGAGAAAACTAGAACACACAACGAAGTTCGAATTATGTTCAACAATAAACATCCGAACAGAGAACCTGTAAGTCAGTCTACAATCAGTAGAATTGAGGCTAAGTGGAGAGAGACTGGAACTGTTAAGGATATTGGCAGATCAGGAAGGGCCGGCGTTCCAAATAATAAAAAACTGGATATCCTGCTTTCATTACATGAAAATCCGAACCTCTCAAGTACTCAGCTCGCTTTGGATAATACGCTTCATAGATCGACTGTAACAAAATTTTTAAAGAAGGAAAATTGGCACCCTTATAAAATGCAATTACTTCAAGAGCTACTAGAAGATGATCCAGATCGCAGAAACGAGTTTTGTGAGACCATGACCGAGATAACTGATAATAACCCTAGACTAGTGAAACAGATATGCTTTTCAGACGAGGCAACTTTTTGTTTAAATGGACAAGTAAATAGGCATAATTTTAGGTACTGGGCACCTGAAAATCCACACTGGTTTAGGGAAAGTCATTCTCAGAATTATCAAAAGGTGAATGTATGGGCAGGGATTATTAATAACAGAGTAATTGGACCATACTTCTTTGAAGGAAATTTGACGGGACAGCGTTATCATGACTTTTTAGTAGACAACTTGATTCCAGCACTTGCGACACTGTATCCTGATGAAAATAACCCTGACGTGCCAAATCAAGAATTATGGTTTCAACAGGATGGGGCGCCTCCCACTATACTGCTATTGTTAGAAGATTCCTAGATGATGTTTTCCCAAATCGGTGGATAGGCAGACGTGGATCAATAGAGTGGCCACCTAGATCACCCGACCTTAATCCATTGGACTACTTTCTTTGGGGTTATGTCAAAAATGAAGTGTACAAGGATAAGCCACACACTCTTGATATCCTCAAAGAACGCATTCATAATGTAATTAGGAATATTTCTCCAGACACAGTTGAAAATGTACAGCAAGAATTTATCGATCGCCTGGGGTACTGCAGAGCTGTTAATGGCGGCCACTTCCAGCATTTGATAAAATAATTTTCAAAAATGTGGAATGTAATTAATCAATTTATGCTGCAATAAAGTGTTATAAATTATTATTTAAACGTAATTATTTCGTATACAGTTGAAGATAGGTATATGACATTATACATAAAACATGTCCAGAATTTTTCTGAGAATCCGAAAATGCAAAAATATACAGGGGTTCCATTGAAAAAAAAATATTTTTCTTGTCAAACGTTCTTGCGACACCCTGTATATCTACATTTGAAGTCAGAATATGCCCGATCCAAAAATAAAATCGACGTGTCCGAGGATTTTTCGAAAAAGAAATACCCCCGCTTTTATTGAATTTATCCGTTATTAAATCACAACCCTCATAGCGTATACCCTGAGGTAGGTGTAAATTAACAGAATATGACATAAAAAAATATTATTTGAAAAACTTCCCTTAGAATTCAAGTTATGTCCACTTATATTTAAAAACAAAACCTTCTATTAAGAAATAAAAAAAACAATATTTTCCAACTCCACCCACCCATATAGTGAAGCGTAGATACCCCAGGGATGAGATAGGGTGAACGGTGCCCAAGACCCCCAAAGGGTAGAAGCCCCTTACAATTTTAAAGACCCCCAGGGTAAATATATAGAAATACAGAAACCAAATGCTTATGGAAAGAAGAAGGGGACCTTTTGGGACTCCAGTTGTATGAATGAAAATAGGAAAGTGGGAAGTAAAAGAAAGTTACAAAGAAGCTTAAAAGTACGAAAGACTTTTTCTCTAGGCATTTTAGGGACCCCCGCTTTACTTTTTTGCTCAGGGCCCTGCTGCCTAGCTACGCCACGGCCGACCACTGAGGAATTAGATCAGAACTAAATTAACTGATTGCCTTTAAATTCAAAAATGTCAAAGCTTTGCTATTCTTAAAGCATTTAAGTAGGTACACTTGGATTACTTCAAATAACAAACGTAAATAAATTTTTGGTTCAATAGGGCCGAAAATTTAAAAGTCCTTTATTTAGATTATTGTTTCACATCGTTTTGGCCTTATAAAAGAAGTATTTATATTTTTATTAAATATAAATTTTATTTGTATAATTTTTCATAACAATGCTTAAAATTAACATTTTATTGGATTATGGTAATAAAAAAAAACGTTTAACAAGTTGAAAAATATTTTTATAAAACACAAAATAGAAATAAAAGTAAATTTAAAAAGTAAACACTTTTTCTATAAGGCAAAAACAAATAGTTTTAGTGTACGCAGAGACTTTTATAAAGAATATATTTTTTTTTGAGATTTTAAAAATTAAAGAATTTCCACTATACTTTTACTGAATATTGATTTTAAGGGAAAATAACCAAATATAAAATAATAATATGTTAATAAAGTTAATGGATCAAGGACCTGACATTAAAAAAAAACAAAATGTCAGATTTGATCATAAATTAAAACACCTTTTTGTTATAGATAAAAATGTCCGACGCAGTTGTTTTTACTGTTTAGATAGACAGCAGTCAATTATGTATGCGTACTTAATTTAATAGATGATTCTACTAGTTTAGCAGTTTTGAAGACAAAAAGTTTATATAAAAATCGGTCGAAAAATTCTTTTGTTTTCAAGATACAAGGAATAATACACTCCTGGACAAAAAATAACGGACAAATAAAATTTTGTTCAAATTTAATCTTCAATAACTTTTTGGTTTGTGACCGATATTAATTATCTTTTTAATTTAGTTTGTAGCTCCGGCTACTCAAGATTATTATCATAAACGTCACACTAGTTTTGTAAAGTTGCTTTGCAACATTAGTATGATTAATACATTTTCTATGCATGAAAAACAGTGTACTACGTGCTATTTTCACATGTGGTCGTGTGGAAAATATCCCCTTGCTAGCATCTGTTTGTTCTGCCTTGTTATCATGATCCATTCTGTAGGAAGTATATTGGGATATTTATCTATACTTACCTGAACACCTCTGGATTCGCTGTAACCAACAACTGCTGCATTTTCTCAACGTCTAACAAGTGAATTTTTTGAATTGCACTGAATTAATATGTTGTCTGCTGGCAGTTGGTGCCTCTCTAGAGTAAGAAGATAACTGGCGCATTTTCTTTCTAATATAAAACTGCAATTTACAAAGTTATAAAATATTTTAACAAATATACTCCTAGATATTTATTAGTTGTTAAAAAATTAGAATAGTTCTTAGTAACTTCTTCCAAAACAGCTGTTATTTGTATTAACACTTTATTACTGATGTTTTGTTTTTTTTTTAATATATTTTTTAATGCATTTAACTTGTTTCTGCAATAAAAATAGAATTATATGATAAATTTTAGTTTTTGTTATTAAATGGTAACATCTTTTAATTTTCAGCAAAAGAAGACAGTCGAAAGAAAAAAAAGAAAAAAAAATATTATTACTTAAAGATGAAACCTATATGCAGTCTCTGATGGTTATGTGCAATACCTCCACCATGCTTAATTTCACTGATTACGCTGTATCTGGTCCGTAAAACGGTCAGTCCATTTTACTAATCCCTTTGACGATTGTTTTGGCGTACTCAGCCACAACACGAGACGTGGTTTGGTGAAGTAAATATACAGAGTACCAACAGGTCGTGCTGTAAGCTTTTGCTTTGATAAAAATGCGTTTAGTTTATGGTAAAGTAGAATTCAGCTTGAGAAGATGCCAGAGGCGTCATCAGAAATAAGAGCCGACAATCAACTATTTTCTTCTCTAATCGCGTCGTTTAAATAGTGTGCAAGCAACAAAAATACTTCGAAAGCGAGACAGAACTTGCGACCGCGTGGCTTCTTTTTCTCTGCTGAATCACAGTCTAAACATGTTGAGAAATGGACTGTTGCTTTAAAATTTACAATACTTACAGTTGAATTTACTGGAATTAGTGATATAGCTGAGAAGTTCCATAAAACTGCCACTTTGAGTGGATGTTTGGTATTTTTCTCTTTCTTTATTGAGTTTGGACTGTAGATCTTCTATATCGGATCTAAAAATACAATTGTACAATTCAACGAAACTTAAATATTATTTTAGATCCTATGTGGGTAATTTATAGGCTTAATTTTATTCTTCGGCTTGTATCTTTCTTTTTATAAATTATTTTTTATAGTTGATGCCGATCAAAATTTTTGACGTCGATTTTCGTTGGATATTCTTAGATTATTATTGATGTTGGATCGATCGTAGGTTTTGGTTTTTAACAATAAGTCTACTTACTTTAGTTTATTTATTTTTGCAGATGCATCACTAGAAAATACATAGCTTCCTGTAGAGCCGTCAAAATTTGCATCAGTTACTTGAGTGGTGAGCCCAAAGATGCGGCACCACTGTATGTAACAGCAAGTACCTGTCATCATACCTTAGTGCTCCCACAATTCCACATTGTAAAGATGAAATACTTTTCATTGCAGTTCTAAAAATTGTAAATTACTACAAGAATATACCTATATCTATTATTAATAGTTAAAAATCGCCTCGTCCATCTATCTCGTTCTTTGTGGAATCTAACTTAAACATATTATGGACAAAATATCTATATAACAGTCACACTGTAATTTTTGCAGATCCTGATTTTTCTATTAACTAACCTCAGCTAAAGATTAAACAAGAAGTGTCCATTTCATCATGAATATTAACATTATAAATTTCAACATTTCCATCTTGTCGCCCTAAAATTAAATCTTTTGATCCATTTCCAGACATATCGTAACTATCGATACACAAAATTGGACTTGTGCTTTTTTCATCTGATATTAGCCATCGTTGGAAACCCTGTAAACTAAAAAATATAATTAACATTCCTTTGATAGGAACATTCAGTAAGAGATTAATCAAATTACGATAATAATAATTCAAATGTGTAATAGTTATAGATTAAAAACATACTTAAAAACCTTATTTGATAAACTTCCCTAATGTACATTGAATCTTTAGGGAAATATTACTATATTGAGCAAGTAATTAAGAAATGAGTTCACAGCTAAATAAAAGCTGTCTAAACAATAATTTTACAGAACGAAAAATTAAAAAGTTTAAAACCCTCTTAAAAGTTTTCTTATAGCGCAGCATTATTATGGTACTATTGTTTCTATTTGTTTACTGCGCTACCGGGAAAACTAATATAACTTAATTACCTTTATTTATTTATAATCTTACATTGAAGTAATATTTTCGGTCATACCAGAATCGAAAACCAAGAACAACTTCCCCTTTTTGTATATCCTTTCACTTTAACAAATTTGTTAAAAATTCTCCTTTTTTAATTGATACATGTATCCTAATTTGAAGCGCACTTTATAGCTTAAACACTTACTCTACATCTAATATTCCAACTTTTCCATCAACAGTACCAAATAAAACTATCTTTGGATCGTCGTCTTCAAAGATATGGAGAACTGTTGGTGGACTTTCAACTTCCATACTCGCAGTAACTCTTGCGTGTTCCAGAACCCTTATCATTCGACCTTCGCAAGCTATTAGAGAAGTTAACCTTTTTGTCTAAAAAAACAAGCTTATACTTTTATACATTCATTAGAAAACACCGAAAAGCTTTATTTACCCTTAAACTGCCCAAGTTCTGGAATAACAACTTTTCCGAATATTATTAAACCAAATATGCAATTTTACATACAGAGAGGGCGCGTGGGATGGAAAATTTATTTGTAAATTCAGTGCTTTGTTTTTTTTGAAAGCGCTCTTGATCACGTCAATTTTAATGTTCGGCTTTGATTTTTTATGGTAAATTATGTGTACAGGGTGGCTAAAGAAGAACTAACTTTATTTTTCGTTTATTTATGTTCATTAGTAGATTTCTCGATAACTGTTGCCGTTAGGTAAAGAAAATAATACATGAAACATAGTTAAAATTAACTTCAGAATTCAAAAATGTAATAAAACAATTGCTAAAAAAATAAAGTTGATGATCGTGGTCTATTTTGATGTCACCCTGTATACATGAATTTGCTATAAAAACAAAGCACCTAAAAATAAAGATCGACGCGACGAGTACGAGCTTTTTTAAAAAGCAAACCCCTGAATTTAAAGCCGCGTCCAGACTTGCAACAATTCGCTGCGCCGCTCCACGCTGCATACCCCACCACATAGCGCGGACGTGGACTTGGCGAATGATTTGCCGGTAATTCAGAGCTTGTTGGTTTTTTTGGCGCCAAAGGAGCGCGCAAACAGGTTGGTCAGTTTGGGCGAATGTTTGACGAATTTTTGCAAGTTTGGATGCAGCTTAAATGAACTTATTCCACTCCACGCGTCCTCACTGTATGAAGATTACTTACTTTTACCATATAGAACGCAATGACGTCTACTATTGTATCTCCACACAAATAGGACCCGACATCTTTACAGTCCCTAAAGTGGTTATAAACATGTTTTACCACATAGAAATAGTTCGTTACCCAAAACAAACCTAAAATAATAATAATATTAATACAGTTGATGAATACGATCGGTGGAAATGAAACACGGACCGATAAAGAATTAAAAATATATATATAGTTATGTCCACGGATGGACATAACTTTACCTGTAAAATTTTTAATAGGCATTAAAAAAAAGTTATTCTTTATAAAAATGTTTGCTTCGTCTAAAATGCTAAAAGCTATAATCAAAATGCCCCTTGGTATAAAGAGTGAAAATCGCGAAAATATTATTTTGAAAGATGAAAAAAATTAAAAATATATTTTTAAAATGGTTTATTAAAAAAATAATAATAATAAAAAAGTAATTCAAAAGTCCAATAGATTTTTGTCTTATCGCTTATCATTACTTGGAAAAAGTTAAATACATTTTTTTTTATAAATAATTGATTTTACTTTTTATATGCATACAATATCTAATAAAGTAAAAGTGTATGTAAGTAGTAACACAAAAGTAACGATTTATTTAACAAAAGTTAAAAGGTTTACTACTTTTTCACGCTATTTAAATAAGTAGTTAAGAAATATTCATTACCGCTTTTTTTATTTCCCAGAATACCATTTTAGTAATTGTAAATTTCCTGTATATTACAGGGTGATTCTTTTAAAGCTTTTATTCCAAAAAATCTATATATTTTTTAACTTAATTTAAAAATATTTTTGATAAAATTATAACATTAACCTTCATTTTCTCAAGAAACCAGAACCAATAGCAAAAACATTTATTATACACTTTTGATTGCTTTTTCGCGGTTTTTAATTAGGTAGTCTCAAAAATGTTTTTCTTGTTTTTTTTACTTTTTTGTAATGTTTTTGCGATTTTGAACCACCCTGTATATCTTACGGCGAATTTTATTATAGCTTTTGGCATTTCAGACAAAGCAAACATTTTTATGAAGAATAACTTTTATATATGAAAATATGAAAAAATCAAATTTTCACAGGTATAGTTATAAGTCGATCCGTAAACAAATTTTAGTGGTCAAATATTGGTCACAACAAAAGGGATGTGTTTATGGTCTAACGTGGTTAGAAAACCTGGCCACCTCATAAGCAAAGGATGAGTGTTTGATGATTTCTTTCGCGACAAGGAACATGACTGTGTTTTGGATGCATCAAATTGAGTCTTGAAACTATTTTTAAATTCAGTTGTGATAACATTTAAAATAGTAGTTTTTCCACGACCGTTAATAAAATGCTGCTTTTTTAATCGTCATCATGAAGGTAAAGTACTCCATTTTAGTACACTACATAAAGTTTTAAAAAAGTAACTTTTTTAACACCTCGAAGCTTTTTTCACACTCTTAAATTAGTGTTTCGTTTCCATTGCCTACTAGAATAAACTTAATATGTCAGTTTATGCAATGTAGCAGTACACAGTAGTACTCGTAAAAAAAAGTGTCACTTCTATGCACTTGTCGTAATAGCTATTTATTAGATAACTTTATCTTAATAAATGACTACTTATGTGTAACAAGTGCATGAAAGTGATACTTCTTGTTTTTACGTGTACGTACGGTTTACTGTTCCATTGCATAAACTGACATTTAAGTCTATTGTAGTAGGCATCGGAAGCTCAACACTAATTTAGTAGTGTGAAAAACCTTTTAATTGTCCTAGAAGAAAGCATTTATAAAAGTTGATGCTCACACTGCAAAAAATTTAATATGCAGAGCAAATACACCGAAGAATTTTCTTAGACCTCTGGAAAAATATAAGACCAATGACTTTGTTTACTGCGCTACCGGGAAAACTAATATAACTTAATTATTTATTATTTATATATAATCTTACATTGAAGTAATATTTTCGGTCATACCAGAATCGAAAACCAAGAACAACTTCCCCCTTTTTGTATATCCTTTCCACTTCATTTGCCTGCTGCGATAAATATTTTGTCATTTGCTGATCCTAAAATTAATAATATTATTTTAAAGGGTTTCTTTTTAAAATAAATTTAATTTCACTAATTAAACTTAATTAATTAAACTATCAACTCAGTATTTAAAAATTGATTTTTACCTGCTGCACCAGCAATTTTTACAGAATAGATTGAAGGACCAGGTAGTGTTTTGAAATGTATCTGAATATCGTCTTTTTTCACTGAAAACACTTGAAAAAATACCTTCGCTATCTGCAACAGCTACCTAAATATAATTATTTGGAAAAGTTATTAATGCAAGATCATGGCTTCTAAAGAGGCGAATAGGAGTGTATTTAATATAAGAGAAGATCGAAGCTATCCTAAATATGTTTTTTTTTTTACAAAGAAAACATTCTTTAAAACCTTAGAATAGTTTTTGTTTTTTTTTATCTTTAGACAAACCAAGAAGGCTCAACGCCTAAATACCAACGTACCGTGGGTGTCTTAAGCGAGGTAAGAGGGAGTTTGTTGACACGGGACTTAAATACTTGAAGATTTGGAAGGGAAAGACCTCCGCGGGCAGCAGGGTTCCACAATCTAGAAACTCTAGGGATAAAAGAACGAACAAAGTGAGAAGTTCGGGGCCTGTCCAGTTGGACCGTATAGGGATGCATACGCGCGGAACCACGAGTTTCTCTGTTGGGAACCGTGAGTGGAGGAACTATACTGCACAATTCTTCAGAGCTAAAAATTAGAAAATAATTTTTCATTAAAAAAAATATTGTCATTTCATAGTAAAAAGCGTGGGGTGCATTTTACTATTTTTTCATAACTTTTCCATCATAGATATTTGCAAATATAATAATTATAACATTTAATATATTTATCACCCCACGCTTTTTACTATGAAATGACAATATTTTTTTAATGAAAAATTATTTTCTAATTTTTAGTTCGGTTGCATATAAAAGCGTGTTTTTAGTTTTTTAAACTATTAATTATTTTTCATTTTTTAGTTTCTGCTACTCTTGACAAAATGGCGAAAAAAATTTTTAATGAACAAGAGTAACAAATTTTAAAATTTTTCCAACAGATTGCAACTCACTAAAAAATTTCTTCTTCATTAAGTAGCAAAGTTTGAAATTTTGCCAACAGATGGCAATCCAGGCAATGTTTGGACCGTTGCCAACATATTGCAACCCACTAAAAAATTTCTTCTTCATTTAATAGCAAAGTTTGAAATGTTGCCAACAGATGGCAACCTAGGTGTTGTTTTATAATATAATGGAATTTTTTTCCTGGCGATCCAAAAAAGATAACGGGATACTGTTTGCAGATTATTGCATTGTCATGTTTCCTTAATACGTGTGCAAAGTTTCAAAGAAATCGAATAGCTGGAAGTTGGTTAAAATTAGGCTCAAAGATTCCGTTACATAGGCAGCCAGATAGATAGATTGATAGATAGATAGTTACAACCCAAGTTAATAAAGTGTAAGTGAAGGATCATTAATGAGACGAATAGCTCTTCTTTGAATAGAATCAAGAATGCTTAGGGTTGTGGGGGACGCCATACCCCAGATATGAGAACAATATTCCAAGGGAGGTCGGATTTGGGACACATATAAAGTGTATAAATTAGAAGCGGAAAAATACTTTTTGGCTCGAAGAGAAATCCAAGCTTTTTTGAAGCTGCCGTGGCTATAGATACAATGTGTTTATGCCAGTTAAGGTTACTTTCAAATGTGACGCCCACAAGATTGAAGGTGTCTTTGCTCTGTAAAACTTGGCCGCTCATAAGTAGAGGATGAGTATTTGATGACTCTTTTCGCGACAAGGAACATGATTGTGTTTTGGATGCATTAAAATGGACGAGATTTTTGGCGCCCCAATCCAATATTAAATTAAGATCCTGCGAAAGAGATATCTGCATCGCTCTGCGTTTGTTTTTCAAGTCAGGTTTAGTGATGGGTTTAGGAACCTGAAAACTGGAGTGAAGGGTACTATCGTCGGCGAAACTATGAATGGAATTAGTTGTGGACGAGAGAAGGTCGTTGATGTGAAGAAGAAACAATGTTGGTGCCAGAACTGAGCCCTGAGGAACTCCAGCATTTACTTGGTGACAGCTTGAAGAATGGCCAGTCCACAATAACTGATATACGTCGATCAGATAGATAACTAGAGAGCCAAGTACAGAGTTTAGTTGAATTAGTTGAAAGACCATAGGAGGGAAGTTTATTAAGAAGTGCGGCATGCCAGACCTGGTCAAAAGCTTTGGATATATCAAGAGCAACGATCTGGGACTCACCTAGAAACTCAAGAGACTTATTCCAACGGTGAGATACGAAGGAAAGGAGATCTGCTGTAGATCTTTTGTGGCGAAATCCATACTGCCTGTCATGCAAAATTTTGTGTTTTTCTAAGTACTTAAGAATTTGAATAAGAGTTAAGATTGGTGCAAGTTCTGGAGCAGCTGGTGTATTAGTATTGGTGTGTGTGTTCTTGTATATTGACATCAATAAATAATTTTGATTTTTTTGAATTTTTGTAATTTTATTTAACGCAATCAAACAAAACATCCAATTTATTTTAAAATAATGACCGCTGGTTAGTATATACGGTGTCTTGGAGAATATAATATAATATCGTTCCTTTGGGAACGGGAATCCTGAGGTGATCTAAGAAAAATGTTTAAATAAACCTATAGGTATGTTCTTAATGTCTTAACTTTTGTAAAGTTAAAAAGTAGTAGGGTTTTAATTTTAAATAAAAATGTCTACACCAGCCGCTATGCATTAAAATAAGGCTTTTTCTGATACGCATCATTTTTCTTTACGGTGGCGTTCAAGCGTGCGATTTGTATTAATTATTTTTAATAAAAACATTGAGCGCCACCGCTTTTTTACCAGCATTATTTTTAATTTTCCATTTACTTCTGAGCAAATCTGATTTCTTGATTTAATTTCATCCAACGCATGGTTTCCGCGTAAAAAAATAAGGGTTTATGCTTTTCTCTGCATAATTAATGGCAACATGGAAATTTGTTAAAAATGCATTTTATTTATTTTGTAACAAAAATCAAAGGTAAGGCAAAGTTTTAAAACACTTTTTACAAGAGGGCCTTTAATACTTACTTACTTGATTTAAAATGTGGGGTGGAGGGTTTGAGCCTCAAGCATAATTAATACGCTACTGTGTATAATGATATACGTTAGTTTACCTTTTGTTGCTCCTTAGGGTTTGAAGGTGGTAACAACTTTACACAGTTTTTGTTTGTTACACCAACGACTGCATAATCAACCCTCGTTAATTGTAATTCCATAATAATAAAGGTAATTTGTAAATTATGTCGGCAATAATGAAACTCTGGTCATGTTTTTTATTTAGTTAGTCTAGCATTGTTTCTTTTACTTAAATCGATATCTGCATAGCAACCGAAGAATTACAACAAACATTTTTAAAGAACTGATTTAACAAAACAATATCGCATTATTACATTAAAAATGTTTGTTTAATTTATATTTTAATACATGAATAATTAAATAAGTTTAATGAATGTTTTATAGAATCAATCATCATTTTTTAAAGTATCAATTTTTTTATATTTGAGCACCACTAAAATATTCATTTAAAAAATTATAAAGATGCGTAACCATAAGTTTTTAAAAATTCTACTAAAAATAAATATTTTTTGTTAAACCAATAAGTTTGTATAAACGTATCATTAATTTCCTTAAAATATCATTTATAATTCACCAGCGTTCTATCCCTGTTAAAATTTTAATTTTATACAAACAATACCAATTCCAAAAGGAGATATACTACATAAATTTAGAAATAGAAGTATACTTATGATATCGATATTGGTAATACATTCCTAAACCGCTCTAAAACAGATTACTGTAATGTGCTAATATAAAGCATTAAGAGATGGCGCCCTAACTAGTAAAGAAAGACATTTTCTGGTAATATTTGTAATGTGTCAAATTTTTTAGTTGGTAGCAAAATTATATTTTTTAGTTTTACTGAAGATAAAATGGCAGAGCCCGAGTTAAACGTCGATAGCCTAATTCAACGATTATTAGAAGGTATTCCCAATAAGATATTTTAATTTACAGGCCCCATAATTGTAAGGAAATCATTTATGGTCAGTATAATGTAATTTTTAAGGAGGAGATGTTTTGGTTCATATTTCTTTGCACATCTGTCAAGTCAGTTTTATCGGTCAAATTTATTTATAAAAATGAGCTTTTAGCACTTTTATACGATTTTGTTTGGGTCTTTTTTATTGCCTGTTTTATGGGTATTCAGTCAAAATTTACCCTTATACAATTTTGTATATCTTTTGACCTTCCAATAACCCCTTAAAATTTTAGTCAATAATATTTCACATTAGTATACCTAAATACCAGCATTATTATGTGCTTATTCTATTTATGCTTTCCAATTCAACCAAATAGGGCATAAAATATTTGAATGTGGAGAAGAAAATATAGATTAAATTAAGTTTCCCTTAGTCATTGTTTAGGAAGATAATAGAAATTCGTACTCGTACACCTGTAAAAAAATAAATGGATTTTATATTTATCCATTACAAAATGTACCTACATGTTATATATATCTGTAATAATATAATGGCAGTTAGGTGTAAAAAAATCCGTTAGGTACTCGGTTCCTTAATTTATTTTTATGGTCAACTGTAGGTAATATACTCAGTAATATAAGTAGTTGTTTTTTGTTAAATTACTTAACATAGGAACAGAAAAAGAAATGTATTTAACATATTATCACTAAAAATAAATTAATTACCTATAATAAGAGGAATAAATAAAATGGTCAGTTTTTACATGGTGCCAATTGACCCATCAAATTGGTCATTACCAGCTGCTGCTGATCCAATACATGATTTTTTCATATAATACATAAAAGTGTCATAAATGCTGAAAAACTGATAATTCTTTAAACATATTGGAAATATCAGACGCAATTGGTTGTTAAAAAATAGTCTACATAATAATAATAATTCCAAAATTATTTGTTACAATAATAAATTAGTTTTAAAGTGTTAACTTACCAATAAACTACCAAAAATGTTTTTGGAAACAAAGTTTCAAACAAAACACTTTCTTTTGTTTATACTAATTAGCTAACAGGACCTTGGATCTAGATTTTGTCAAGAGCCTGAGAATAAAATTGTCTCATTATACAGTGTTATTTTAAAGTTGATACTTTCCTTTCAACACTGGATAGAATCTAAGAAAGTAAGAAAATTGTTCAAATAAAATTATGTCCGAAAATGCTTTGTTTCCGAGATACAGGGTGTTAAAGTTTTAAGAAAAAAACCTTTTTTATCATAACTTTCCTACCACTCTAGATATTTCCACAAAATTGGGTACACTTTTTTGGACCATTACATTACATTTTTTGCTGTAAAAGTTTTTAAAAAATATTGCGTTTGAGCAAGATTTGTATTGAATTTTTTCAAGAAAAAAAATGCAATCACTGTTTTTTTTTTGTGTAAATCAATATTGTTGTTGAAATACTTATTTACTTTGGAGTTAATTTGGTCCCTTGTTATTTGTTAGTACGACAAACGATTTTCATTTACAGAAATAAACGCCATGGCTTAATTCTGACATTGTGTTTTGTAGTGTGTATAGAAAGTATAATTCTTTTTGTCTAATTTGGATCAAAGTAAGGTTAAATACTTACATTAATACAATTTAAATTTAAATCAAAAATCTTAGCAAGCTCTTACAAGTCAAAAACCTGATATAGGAATAAAACACCATATCAGATTTTAAAGATTATGTCATGCATCAATATGCCTTTTATTTTCCGTTCGTTCGTCGCATCGAAAAAATTTGGTATGGACCAAATTAACTCCAAAGTAGTATTTCAAAAATAATATTGATTTTAAGAAGAAGCATTGCCCTACTATTTTGTCTTGAAAAAAATCTATGCAAATCTTGTTCAAACGCCACTGGTAAAAGAAAATTAAAAATTAATTAGAAGAAGTTTACCAAATTTTGTGAAAATATCTAAAGTGGTAAGGAAAGTTATTAAAAAAGATATTTTTTCTTAAAACTTTAACACCCTGTATCTCGGAAAGAAAGCAGTTTTGGACATAATTTTATATAAAAAAATTAAAATGTATTCCATAGGTACAATGTTTATTTATTTTTTTAAGTATTTATTTAATTATGTATTAACGGATACTCCATTTTACGACAATTTATACAATATACAAAAATTACATAACAAGATTTAACAAAATATAATTTTTAAATACATCACAGTAGAAGCAACATCACAAATCATTAGATCGTTAAAAAAAAAAAAATATAATTATAATTCTAAATACCGCTAAGAGATCATTAAAAACGACCTAGCTCCCTCTTAAAACTAAGAAGAGTAACATCAAAACGCAAATTCAATTCATTAAATTCTCTCTGCATTCTCACCAGTGGAGCATGCAAGTCATAATTATTTCTCTGATGCTCTAAGTAAAATAAGTTATTTGATTTTGTTTGATGAATGGTCAAAAAGTTTAGAGAACTTAGAAGATAACTTGAATCAAAATCACCATATATGAGTTTGTATAAAAACACATATCGGCATGAAGCCTTTATTTTTGTAATGAACAGAGTTTAAGCCTGAAAAGAACTTCATTGTAGTCGGTTAAAGGTATTCCCAACTTAAAGGCACAGGATCATAGAAACCTCCTTGAGACAGCATCAAGCTCTGATATGCGCAGCGTACTGAAAAGACCAAACCTGGCTCGCATACTCCAACATGGAACGCACAAAAGAACAATGCAATATCCTTAAAAAGCAAAGTCCTAACTTAAAAATAAGCCTGTATATAGCAGGAGAGAGAATTGTTGGATAGTCGGGGAAGCTTCCCCACCTTTCCTTGAATGGCATGGCATCAAATACCCCGTGTTCTTTGTTTATGCTACTCGCCATATGAAGTCTAACTTTTATATTTTCTGATGGCAATGTAAGTGAGAGACGCGTATGTTGCAATCTTACCCCTCCAAACCAACAATCCAAAATATTTTCTTCCTTAATTTCCAGTGTATATTTATACCCCCTTTGGAATACTGTTTACATGTCTGGGTAATGGCATCTCCCAGAACATTGTATTTTTGATTTTCATCCAAAAAGAGGCTTTCCCCATATTAATAATCCCCTAACCCCCTTTAGAAAACATCTTATTTAGGCCAGGTGATACACGTTTTTACTGAAATTAATAAATAGCAAATCATCATAGTGTTGTTAACAGCTTTTTTGTTTTCAGTAAGAGGATGTCGTCCAGGGAAATCTGTTCATATGACGGAGGCAGAAGTCAGAGGCCTTTGTTTAAAATCAAGGGAAATTTTCTTGCAACAACCAATACTACTTGAACTTGAGGCACCCCTAAAAATTTGTGGTAAGTAATAAAAATAAACCTGACAAATATATTTTGTTTAAAGACAAAATATTAAGAAATATTACAGTAATTTATTGGAGATGCATATACAGTGCGTGTATGTCCCCCTCCTTTTATTTTTTGAACGCATTAATTTAAAAAGTAAAACTTTTGAGATATGAAATTGATGCATAAATGCCATATTTTAAAGTAAAATTGACAGATAAAGATTTCACGATGGCGGAAGGGCGTCATCTTAGGAAAAAAATAAATGGATATGGGAGTCTTGTGGCACATCATTTTAGAACTCCTAACAAGTACTTTATAACCCTGCGGTGCTTTAAAAATTACCTAAATACCTTATTTGGATGGCCATATTTCCAAAACTAAAAAAGTTAGATGTACTTATTGCGGTATTTTCTAAAAGCTCTTTGAAACACCCTGTGTATCATACCACCATTAAAAGAGCTTTAAGAAAATACCACATTAAGTAGATCTAACTTTATTACTTTCGGAAATATAGCCATCCTCATCAGGTATTTACATAATTTTTAAATTGAAGATGTGTTCTATATTGGTTAGGCGGTGTTATTCACTGTTCTTTTTTGTTGGGTACACGTCAAAAGTCTGTCTGGATAGAATGGACCGCTTTGGTCCTGGTCCCGGGGTATAACGAGCTGACCCTGTTCAGCCCAATTGACCCATATAAACTGGCCGGGTCTCCTGAAACAAAATAAAGAAAAACACCCCAAAAAATTCTAAATAAAAAACGACGGTTCGGGTATTATTAATATGGGGAACGCCTCTTTGTATGGAATTAATAAAAAAATTTGTATTACAAATAAGAAATACACCATTTACTTATGGTACTCATGACAGAAATGTCAAACTAATTTCAGAGTTTGCAATACTAAAAAGCTTTAAATTTTAATAATTTTTAATTTAAATATTAGTTATTTTATTTTAACTTGACAACGGTGCCAGAATTTCCATCCAAACGTCGTTTTTTAATTGGAATTTTTGGGTTTTTAGGGGTTTTTCTTTATTTTGTTTCAGGCGAGCGGCCAGTTTATAGGGGTCAATAGGGCTGAACATGGTCAGCTCGGGGACCGAAGCGGTCCCATTCTCTCCAGACAGACTTTTGGTGTGTACCCAAAAAATAGAACCATTGAATAATTTTTAAAGTACTGCTATTTTGTGTGAGGTTAAGGTATTGACTTAATATTCTAGGGTTATAAAGTACTCGTCAAGACCTTTAAAATGATGTGCCACAAGATCCCGCTTTTCATTTAATTTTTTACCCCAAGATGGCGCCCAGATGCCATCTTGAAATTTTCATCTGTCAATTTTACTTGAAAATATAGTATTTTTTAATTGATCTGATCAAAAAAAAAAAAAAAAAAGGGAGAGACATTAAAAAAATACACCATAGAATGATTATAATACTTCAATAGTCATTTTTCTTTTTAGGAGATATTCATGGGCAGTACACAGATCTGCTTCGTTTATTCGAATATGGAGGTTTTCCACCAGAAGCTAATTACCTATTCTTGGGCGATTATGTCGATCGTGGAAAACAATCTCTGGAGACCATTTGCCTTTTACTTGCCTACAAAATAAAGTACCCAGAAAATTTCTTTTTACTACGGGGCAATCATGAGTGTGCCTCCATTAATAGGATATATGGCTTTTATGATGAATGTAAGAGAAGGTTTAACATCAAACTGTGGAAAACATTTACGGATTGCTTTAATTGTTTACCAATTGCGGCTATCATCGATGAGAAAATATTCTGTTGTCATGGGGGTCTCAGCCCTGACTTACAAGGAATGGAACAAATTAGACGTATTATGAGACCAACTGATGTTCCAGATACTGGTAAGAAAAATTTACTTGATTTTTAATTGTAGGGAATCCCAAAAGGGGATTTCAGGATTTACTATAGAGCGGCAGATTAATATACTGGAAGATACCTTATACCTGGTTAAGTACCTTCACCAAATATGAGCCCCGTATACAGGGCCGATTGTAAAAATAAAAATATATCTATCAGAAATTTTTGAGGTCTTCAAATTAAGATAGGGTCAGTTTATTATATGCTACACAGTGTATATTCCTCTAATCTGACAATTTGAGAGTGACATAAAGAAAGCAGGGGGCTACAAAGTTATAAATATGATTTGAATGATTTCCACAAGCCGAAATAATAACAGTATTTTTTTGACATATTTAAAAATCTATAGCTGCTTTCCCCACCGATTAAAAGGTTTATGTTATATAACATTTTTTTTTCTTATCATCTAAGCTTTGCAACCCAATAAGTCTCTATGACGCTTGAGTAAATCCCCATTTAGCATCGTGGGCTCCCGTACTGTAATGAAACATTTAATTTTACTTTCTTTGTTAAACAATAAATTTCATTTGATCATATTTTAAAGATGGTAGTAATTTATATTATATTTTAAATTTAAATTTTAGGTTTACTTTGTGACCTATTATGGTCAGATCCTGACAAAGATGTTCAAGGATGGGGTGAGAATGACCGTGGCGTATCATTTACATTTGGTGCAGATGTGGTCAGCAAGTTTTTAAACCGACACGATTTGGACCTAATTTGTAGAGCCCATCAAGTGGTAGAAGATGGATATGAATTCTTTGCAAAGAGGCAATTGGTCACCCTCTTTTCAGCTCCAAACTATTGCGGTGAATTCGACAATGCCGGTGGTATGATGAGTGTTGATGAGACATTGATGTGCTCTTTCCAGGTATGAATTAAAATTACTAGTTTTTTATGTATAAGAAAGTAGCTGAACAGGTTAAAACATAATTTTGGATTTCAGATTCTAAAGCCTTCAGAAAAGAAGGCAAAGTACCAGTATCAAGGTGTAAATTCAGGGCGCCCATCTACACCGCAAAGAAATCCAACAACCAAAAAGAAATAAGCGTTGGAAATAGAGCAATAAATATTTATACCTAACTTTATTTTCATCTTTACTCTATACTATAAAGCATTTTTAACCAGTGTATTTATCTCCAATTTTTCATTGTGACTATAAAGTCGGTCCTTTAAAATTTACAAGAGTATTATTTTACTGTTTTTAGTTTGTAGCATTTTGACTGATTTTGTTTGTGACGGACACGTTAACCCTTCTTATATTTTTTTTTGTAAATAAAATCGCAATCTTTATGAACTATCACATACTAGCATTTAGAAAAAAATCGCAAGTTTGTTCAATTTGCCAAAGATTTGTGTGATTTGGCACATTTTTATTTAATTATTTAATATTTAGATATTGCAACATTTTTTTTGAGACAGAAGTCTCAGTAAGTGCATTTTATTTCATTACAAATAATTTTAGATACTAAATGTTAAATTATAATTTGCAAACAAGTAAAAGTAAGTATTTTTTTAATATTAAGCATTCACCTATAAATACATATTCTTATGCAAAGCGCCTTGATAATTGTTTAAGGTGATAATAAAATGCACATACCTCAACATTCATTCGATTGTCAAAAATTGTAGAATATTAAAAACAGGTTGTAACCACCATTGAATGCATTTTCGTATTGTTTCTTAAAATAATTCATGTTTCTTTTAAAATTTGTTAGACCTAGTTATAGAAACCAGAGCTATTTAAAATAAATATATATCTATATTACTATGAGTTGCGAGTTTTATTCAAAATAATAAAATTATTAATATTTACTGCAAGTATGTTACTCAACTCAACTCAAACTCAAAATATGCTTTATTGTCCAAAGAACAAAATTCTCATTGACAAAGCGATAAAAAAATATATACATTTAAGAAAATAAAATTTATACACATCTAAATAAACAAGGTAGATTAAATAATTGCCATTAAATGCAAAAAAATATATATAACAAACATCTACATAAAAAAGCAAACAACAAATTTTAAAACCGTCAGTATAAAAGATAAAACCATGAACAATGTACAAACAATTAAAATAAGGTATACTAACATAAAGCTACAAAACAACACTGACTCTGTAACTGTCACTTTTAAAAAAAACCTTTAAAAAAATGTCAAATTATTATTTAAAAATGTAAAAGTATCATTTAAAAAGGAATACAGAAAAAAACACAACACAAAAAAAAAAGTCCATAGTTATAAATATACATACATACATACAAAAAGAACAAACAAGAAGCAATTTTTTGGTTTAACAATAAAAATATGTATATTTTAAATTCAAATGACAGTGACAAATAACAAAATAAAATAGAGAAAAAAATACAACAATTAATTTTACATCTAATATAATTTATAGCATCACAGACATATTATCATCAAAATACTTCGAGAGCGAATAATAGGCTTTCGGAAGCAGCAACTCCTTAACTGAGTGCCTAAACTATTTAAATGGGCGCACTGCCCTTATTGTAGCAGGCAAATGAGAGAGACATTTTTTGGAATTATAATAAATAGATTTTTGAATAAGTGTGCTGTGTGTTATAGGTAATGGTATGTTTCCAATTTGCCTGGTATTATAAGTATTACCTACATTTATGACCTGACCGTTCTTTTTGTAAACAAGACAGACAGTTTCTAAAATAAAAATACTGGTAAGTGTTAAAATTTTATACTTAATGAACAAAGGTTTGCAGGAGTCTCTAACTTTTGCCTTACACATGTATCTAATGGCGCGCTTCTGTAGTATAAAGAGGGAATTTAACAAATATTTACTAGAATTTCCCCAAAAGGCAATACCATACCTCAAGTGTGAATCCACAAGGGCAAAATACATAGTTCTTACTATACTAAAGTCTAATTCACACGATGCCACTCTCAAGGCGTAACAGCTACTTGCTATTTTACCACACAGAAAATGAATATGACTTTTAAAACTTAACTTTGCATCTATAATTATTCCTAAGAACCGTGTATCTGTCCTATTTAAAATAACGCTATCATTAAGAATGACATCATCCACAGTACCACTGAAATGCAAAATGTTTGTCTTCTTAACATTGAAAGACAAGTAATTAGCGTCACACCATTTTTTAATTTCAGCGATATCCACAGAGATTTTATTATGTAGCTCTCTGGAATCCCGACTATGCCATAAAATTGTTGTGTCGTCTGCAAATAAAGTAAAATTTCCCGTAACGTTAAGCAGAGTTATGTCATTGATATAAAGCAAAAAAGAGTAGGACCCAAGACGGAACCCTGCGGAACTCCACACTTAATTTTTAATTTTGTTGACTCGGATCCCTGAAATCTTACTTTTTGTGTCCGATCAGTCAAGTAAGATCGGAACCACTGAAGACTTACACCTCTAAAACCATATTTATCAAGTTTTTGCAGCAGTATTTCATGATCCAAGCAGTCAAAGGCTTTCGACACTCGGCTCACAGAAAACTGCCGCAGCCGTCTCTCCCTCATTTAGATTTAAATACAATCTCTCCAAATATGCAAACACAGCATCCGATGTATCTTTATCATTTTGAAAAGCAAACTGAAAAATGTTTAAAATTGAATTTCTACGCAAAAATGATATTATTCGCTTTTTAACTAGTTTTTCTATAACCTTGGAAAGCGTGGGAGTCTCTGATATAGGTCTTGAATTGGAAGGGGTCTTAATATCTTCATTTTTGGTATAGGTGTAACAATTGACATTTTTAAAGACTTGGAAAAGGACCCAGTCAAAAGAGTTATTAATTGCATCCACTAATGCATAGAGAGCAGACTCTGGCAAGTGTTGGAATATCTTAACTGAGATTCCATCCCATCCTGCTGCATGTTTGTTTTTAATTTCAGGAAAGATGCTTTTAATTTCCTGCAGATCAGTAGGCATCATATAAAAGTCTGTGATATACGTATCTCCCTTAAATATTCAATTAGGTTGTTCCTATTTCTAAGCTTACTAGCCAGCTCACCAGCGATCGTGTAATAAAATTTATTGAATTCATTTGCATCAATAGTAGTTTCATTCCTGATTTTACTGCCCTTCCTCCTCAGCTGATTAATAACTTTCCAACTCTCTTTTTGTTTATTGCGTGAATTTGCTATTCGCTTTTCAAATGTTTTCTTTTTGGCCAACCCTATAACATTTCCTATATACCCTTCTATACTTCTATTTTTAATTTAAATGTGGAGCAGCCGGATGGCGCTTTTTTAGATTAGTCACTACCAATGTTCTTTCTCTTGTTTTATTAAATGTTCAATCCTTACGTAACAAAGTTAATGAGTTGTATGTGTTTTTAGAATATTGTAATTTTCCTATCATTGTATTATTGACTGAACATTGGCTTAAACCAGAAGAAGCAATTGTCATTCCAAATTATAGGATAGTTTCATGTTTTTGTAGAAATGGGTTTCAGCACGGGGGCACTTTAATTTTAGTAAATGAGTACTTTTTGGATAAATCTTTGTTTACCAACGTTTCAAAGTTTGACCATTTAATTGTCGAAAAAGAATTTGAAATATCAGTATGTTTTTGCCAGAAGCTGAACATTTTTATAGTTTGTTTATACAGATCGCCCCAGTGCAAAATATGATATTATTTTGACTGGCGACTTTAATATTAATTTTAACATTAGAGATTGTCCAGCAGCGCTTGCAATAAATAATTTATTTAAATCAGCAAATTTACAAATGCATGTTAATTCACCAACTAGGATAACTAAGTTTTCATCGTCACTTATAGATTATGTGTGCTCAAGTATGAAGGACGTCTCTTGCACTATATTAAATGCAGGACTTTATGACCATGAGGCAGTTGTCTGCAAGATTCCATGTAATTTACAGAGGGCAACTCGGCATAAAAAATATGGCCGACATTTTAGCAAGAGTAATTTTGATAAGTTTTATCAGGAGTGTATCAATTTCGACTGGTCAACTATATTTAATTGTCAGGATCCCTTAACAGATTTTCATGTTAGTTTAATAAATATCTTTAATTTTTGTTTTCCACATAAAGTACTTAAAACAAAATCTACTAAACCCTGGATTATCAAAGGAATCAGAAAGTCTAGTAAAAATCTTAGATGCTTGCACACTATCCGCAAGTATCACAGTATTAATATTTTTTTTGTTTCTTATTTAAGGAAGTATAGAAGGGTATATAGAAATGTTATAGGGTTGGCCAAAAAGAAACATTTTGAAAAGCGAATAGCAAATTCACGCAATAAACAAAAAGAGAGTTGGAAAGTTATTAATCAGCTGAGGAGGAAGGGCAGTAAAATCAGGAATGAAACTACTATTGATGCAAATGAATTCAATAAATTTTATTACACGATCGCTGGTGAGCTGGCTAGTAAGCTTAGAAATAGGAACAACCTAATTGAATATTTAAGGGAGATACGTATATCACAGACTTTTTATATGATGCCTACTGATCTGCAGGAAATTAAAAGCATCTTTCCTGAAATTAAAAACAAACATGCAGCAGGATGGGATGGAATCTCAGTTAAGATATTCCAACACTTGCCAGAGTCTGCTCTCTATGCATTAGTGGATGCAATTAATAACTCTTTTTGACTGGGTCCTTTTCCAAGTCTTTAAAAATGTCAATTGTTACACCTATACCAAAAAATGAAGATATTAAGACCCCTTCCAATTCAAGACCTATATCAGAGACTCCCACGCTTTCCAAGGTTATAGAAAAACTAGTTAAAAAGCGAATAATATCATTTTTGCGTAGAAATTCAATTTTAAACATTTTTCAGTTTGCTTTTCAAAATGATAAAGATACATCGGATGCTGTGTTTGCATATTTGGAGAGATTGTATTTAAATCTAAATGAGGGAGAGACGGCTGCGGCAGTTTTCTGTGAGCCGAGTGTCGAAAGCCTTTGACTGCTTGGATCATGAAATACTGCTGCAAAAACTTGATAAATATGGTTTTAGAGGTGTAAGTCTTCAGTGGTTCCGATCTTACTTGACTGATCGGACACAAAAAGTAAGATTTCAGGGATCCGAGTCAACAAAATTAAAAATTAAGTGTGGAGTTCCGCAGGGTTCCGTCTTGGGTCCTACTCTTTTTTGCTTTATATCAATGACATAACTCTGCTTAACGTTACGGGAAATTTTACTTTATTTGCAGACGACACAACAATTTTATGGCATAGTCGGGATTCCAGAGAGCTACATAATAAAATCTCTGTGGATATCGCTGAAATTAAAAAATGGTGTGACGCTAATTACTTGTCTTTCAATGTTAAGAAGACAAACATTTTGCATTTCAGTGGTACTGTGGATGATGTCATTCTTAATGATAGCGTTATTTTAAATAGGACAGATACACGGTTCTTAGGAATAATTATAGATGCAAAGTTAAGTTTTAAAAGTCATATTCATTTTCTGTGTGGTAAAATAGCAAGTAGCTGTTACGCCTTGAGAGTGGCATCGTGTGAATTAGACTTTAGTATAGTAAGAACTATGTATTTTGCCCTTGTGGATTCACACTTGAGGTATGGTATTGCCTTTTGGGGAAATTCTAGTAAATATTTGTTAAATTCCCTCTTTATACTACAGAAGCGCGCCATTAGATACATGTGTAAGGCAAAAGTTAGAGACTCCTGCAAACCTTTGTTCATTAAGTATAAAATTTTAACACTTACCAGTATTTTTATTTTAGAAACTGTCTGTCTTGTTTACAAAAAGAACGGTCAGGTCATAAATGTAGGTAATACTTATAATACCAGGCAAATTGGAAACATACCATTACCTATAACACACAGCACACTTATTCAAAAATCTATTTATTATAATTCCAAAAAATGTCTCTCTCATTTGCCTGCTACAATAAGGGCAGTGCGCCCATTTAAATAGTTTAGGCACTCAGTTAAGGAGTTGCTGCTTCCGAAAGCCTATTATTCGCTCTCGAAGTATTTTGATGATAATATGTCTGTGATGCTATAAATTATATTAGATGTAAAATTAATTGTTGTATTTTTTTCTCTATTTTATTTTGTTATTTGTCACTGTCATTTGAATTTAAAATATACATATTTTTATTGTTAAACCAAAAAATTGCTTCTTGTTTGTTCTTTTTGTATGTATGTATGTATATTTATAACTATGGACTTTTTTTTTGTGTTGTGTTTTTTTCTGTATTCCTTTTTAAATGATACTTTTACATTTTTTAAATAATAATTTGACATTTTTTTAAAGGTTTTTTTTAAAAGTGACAGTTACAGAGTCAGTGTTGTTTTGTAGCTTTATGTTAGTATACCTTATTTTAATTGTTTGTACATTGTTCATGGTTTTATCTTTTATACTGACGGTTTTAAAATTTGTTGTTTGCTTTTTTATGTAGATGTTTGTTATATATATTTTTTTGCATTTAATGGCAATTATTTAATCTACCTTGTTTATTTAGATGTGTATAAATTTTATTTTCTTAAATGTATATATTTTTTTATCGCTTTGTCAATGAGAATTTTGTTCTTTGGACAATAAAGCATATTTTGAGTTTGAGTTGAGTTGAGTAACATACTTGCAGTAAATATTAATAATTTTATTATTTTGAATAAAACTCGCAACTCATAGTAATATAGATATATATTTATTTTAAATAGCTCTGGTTTCTATAACTAGGTCTAACAAATTTTAAAAGAAACATGAATTATTTTAAGAAACAATACGAAAATGCATTCAATGGTGGTTACAACCTGTTTTTAATATTCTACAATTTTTGACAATCGAATGAATGTTGAGGTATGTGCATTTTATTATCACCTTAAACAATTATCAAGGCGCTTTGCATAAGAATATGTATTTATAGGTGAATGCTTAATATTAAAAAAATACTTACTTTTACTTGTTTGCAAATTATAATTTAACATTTAGTATCTAAAATTATTTGTAATGAAATAAAATGCACTTACTGAGACTTCTGTCTCAAAAAAATGTTGCAATATCTAAATATTAAATAATTAAATAAAAATGTGCCAAATCACACAAATCTTTGGCAAATTGAACAAACTTGCGATTTTTTTCTAAATGCTAGTATGTGATAGTTCATAAAGATTGCGATTTTATTTACAAAAAAAAATATAAGAAGGGTTAACGTGTCCGTCACAAACAAAATCAGTCAAAATGCTACAAACTAAAAACAGTAAAATAATACTCTTGTAAATTTTAAAGGACCGACTTTATAGTCACAATGAAAAATTGGAGATAAATACACTGGTTAAAAATGCTTTATAGTATAGAGTAAAGATGAAAATAAAGTTAGGTATAAATATTTATTGCTCTATTTCCAACGCTTATTTCTTTTGGTTGTTGGATTTCTTTGCGGTGTAGATGGGCGCCCTGAATTTACACCTTGATACTGGTACTTTGCCTTCTTTTCTGAAGGCTTTAGAATCTGAAATCCAAAATTATGTTTTAACCTGTTCAGCTACTTTCTTATACATAAAAAACTAGTAATTTTAATTCATACCTGGAAAGAGCACATCAATGTCTCATCAACACTCATCATACCACCGGCATTGTCGAATTCACCGCAATAGTTTGGAGCTGAAAAGAGGGTGACCAATTGCCTCTTTGCAAAGAATTCATATCCATCTTCTACCACTTGATGGGCTCTACAAATTAGGTCCAAATCGTGTCGGTTTAAAAACTTGCTGACCACATCTGCACCAAATGTAAATGATACGCCACGGTCATTCTCACCCCATCCTTGAACATCTTTGTCAGGATCTGACCATAATAGGTCACAAAGTAAACCTAAAATTTAAATTTAAAATATAATATAAATTACTACCATCTTTAAAATATGATCAAATGAAATTTATTGTTTAACAAAGAAAGTAAAATTAAATGTTTCATTACAGTACGGGAGCCCACGATGCTAAATGGGGATTTACTCAAGCGTCATAGAGACTTATTGGGTTGCAAAGCTTAGATGATAAGAAAAAAAATGTTATATAACATAAACCTTTTAATCGGTGGGGAAAGCAGCTATAGATTTTTAAATATGTCAAAAAAATACTGTTATTATTTCGGCTTGTGGAAATCATTCAAATCATATTTATAACTTTGTAGCCCCCTGCTTTCTTTATGTCACTCTCAAATTGTCAGATTAGAGGAATATACACTGTGTAGCATATAATAAACTGACCCTATCTTAATTTGAAGACCTCAAAAATTTCTGATAGATATATTTTTATTTTTACAATCGGCCCTGTATACGGGGCTCATATTTGGTGAAGGTACTTAACCAGGTATAAGGTATCTTCCAGTATATTAATCTGCCGCTCTATAGTAAATCCTGAAATCCCCTTTGGGATTCCCTACAATTAAAAATCAAGTAAATTTTTCTTACCAGTATCTGGAACATCAGTTGGTCTCATAATACGTCTAATTTGTTCCATTCCTTGTAAGTCAGGGCTGAGACCCCCATGACAACAGAATATTTTCTCATCGATGATAGCCGCAATTGGTAAACAATTAAAGCAATCCGTAAATGTTTTCCACAGTTTGATGTTAAACCTTCTCTTACATTCATCATAAAAGCCATATATCCTATTAATGGAGGCACACTCATGATTGCCCCGTAGTAAAAGAAATTTTCTGGGTACTTTATTTTGTAGGCAAGTAAAAGGCAAATGGTCTCCAGAGATTGTTTTCCACGATCGACATAATCGCCCAAGAATAGGTAATTAGCTTCTGGTGGAAAACCTCCATATTCGAATAAACGAAGCAGATCTGTGTACTGCCCATGAATATCTCCTAAAAAGAAAAATGACTATTGAAGTATTATAATCATTCTATGGTGTATTTTTTAATGTCTCTCCCTTTTTTTTTTTTTTTTTTTGATCAGATCAATTAAAAAATACTATATTTTCAAGTAAAATTGACAGATGAAAATTTCAAGATGGCATCTGGGCGCCATCTTGGGGTAAAAATTAAATGAAAAGCGGGATCTTGTGGCACATCATTTTAAAGGTCTTGACGAGTACTTTATAACCCTAGAATATTAAGTCAATACCTTAACCTCACACAAAATAGCAGTACTTTAAAAAATTATTCAATGGTTCTATTTTTTGGGTACACACCAAAAGTCTGTCTGGAGAGAATGGGACCGCTTCGGTCCCCGAGCTGACCATGTTCAGCCCTATTGACCCCTATAAACTGGCCGCTCGCCTGAAACAAAATAAAGAAAAACCCCCTAAAAACCCAAAAATTCCAATTAAAAAACGACGTTTGGATGGAAATTCTGGCACCGTTGTCAAGTTAAAATAAAATAACTAATATTTAAATTAAAAATTATTAAAATTTAAAGCTTTTTAGTATTGCAAACTCTGAAATTAGTTTGACATTTCTGTCATGAGTACCATAAGTAAATGGTGTATTTCTTATTTGTAATACAAATTTTTTTATTAATTCCATACAAAGAGGCGTTCCCCATATTAATAATACCCGAACCGTCGTTTTTTATTTAGAATTTTTTGGGGTGTTTTTCTTTATTTTGTTTCAGGAGACCCGGCCAGTTTATATGGGTCAATTGGGCTGAACAGGGTCAGCTCGTTATACCCCAGGACCAGGACCAAAGCGGTCCATTCTATCCAGACAGACTTTTGACGTGTACCCAACAAAAGAACAGTGAATAACACCGCCTAACCAATATAGAACACATCTTCAATTTAAAAATTATGTAAATACCTGATGAGGATGGCTATATTTCCGAAAGTAATAAAGTTAGATCTACTTAATGTGGTATTTTCTTAAAGCTCTTTTTAATGGTGGTATGATACACAGGGTGTTTCAAAGAGCTTTTAGAAAATACCGCAATAAGTACATCTAACTTTTTTAGTTTTGGAAATATGGCCATCCAAATAAGGCTATTTAGGTAATTTTTAAAGCACCGCAGGGTTATAAAGTACTTGTTAGGAGTTCTAAAATGATGTGCCACAAGACTCCCATATCCATTTATTTTTTTCCTAAGATGACGCCCTTCCGCCATCGTGAAATCTTTATCTGTCAATTTTACTTTAAAATATGGCATTTATGCATCAATTTCATATCTCAAAAGTTTTACTTTTTTAAATTAATGCGTTCAAAAAATAAAAGGAGGGGGGACATACACGCACTGTATATGCATCTCCAATAAATTACTGTAATATTTCTTAATATTTTGTCTTTAAACAAAATATATTTGTCAGGTTTATTTTTATTACTTACCACAAATTTTTAGGGGTGCCTCAAGTTCAAGTAGTATTGGTTGTTGCAAGAAAATTTCCCTTGATTTTAAACAAAGGCCTCTGACTTCTGCCTCCGTCATATGAACAGATTTCCCTGGACGACATCCTCTTACTGAAAACAAAAAAGCTGTTAACAACACTATGATGATTTGCTATTTATTAATTTCAGTAAAAACGTGTATCACCTGGCCTAAATAAGATGTTTTCTAAAGGGGGGTTAGGGGATTATTAATATGGGGAAAGCCTCTTTTGGATGAAAATCAAAAATACAATGTTCTGGGAGATGCCATTACCCAGACATGTAAACAGTATTCCAAAGGGGGTATAAATATACACTGGAAATTAAGGAAGAAAATATTTTGGATTGTTGGTTTGGAGGGGTGAGATTGCAACATACGCGTCTCTCACTTACATTGCCATCAGAAAATATAAAAGTTAGACTTCATATGGCGAGTAGCATAAACAAAGAACACGGGGTATTTGATGCCATGCCATTCAAGGAAAGGTGGGGAAGCTTCCCCGACTATCCAACAATTCTCTCTCCTGCTATATACAGGCTTATTTTTAAGTTAGGACTTTGCTTTTTAAGGATATTGCATTGTTCTTTTGTGCGTTCCATGTTGGAGTATGCGAGCCAGGTTTGGTCTTTTCAGTACGCTGCGCATATCAGAGCTTGATGCTGTCTCAAGGAGGTTTCTATGATCCTGTGCCTTTTAAGTTGGGAATACCTTTAACCGACTACAATGAAGTTCTTTTCAGGCTTAAACTCTGTTCATTACAAAAATAAAGGCTTCATGCCGATATGTGTTTTTTATACAAACTCATATATGGTGATTTTGATTCAAGTTATCTTCTAAGTTCTCTAAACTTTTGACCATTCATCAAACAAAATCAAATAACTTATTTTACTTAGAGCATCAGAGAAATAATTATGACTTGCATGCTCCACTGGTGAGAATGCAGAGAGAATTTAATGAATTGAATTTGCGTTTTGATGTTACTCTTCTTAGTTTTAAGAGGGAGCTAGGTCGTTTTTAATGATCTCTTAGCGGTATTTAGAATTATAATTATATTTTTTTTTTTTAACGATCTAATGATTTGTGATGTTGCTTCTACTGTGATGTATTTAAAAATTATATTTTGTTAAATCTTGTTATGTAATTTTTGTATATTGTATAAATTGTCGTAAAATGGAGTATCCGTTAATACATAATTAAATAAATACTTAAAAAATAAATAAACATTGTACCTATGGAATACATTTTAATTTTTTTTATATAAAATTATGTCCAAAACTGCTTTCTTTCCGAGATACAGGGTGTTAAAGTTTTAAGAAAAAATATCTTTTTTAATAACTTTCCTTACCACTTTAGATATTTTCACAAAATTTGGTAAACTTCTTCTAATTAATTTTTAATTTTCTTTTACCAGTGGCGTTTGAACAAGATTTGCATAGATTTTTTTCAAGACAAAATAGTAGGGCAATGCTTCTTCTTAAAATCAATATTATTTTTGAAATACTACTTTGGAGTTAATTTGGTCCATACCAAATTTTTTCGTGCGACGAACGAACGGAAAATAAAAGGCATATTGATGCATGACATAATCTTTAAAATCTGATATGGTGTTTTATTCCTATATCAGGTTTTTGACTTGTAAGAGCTTGCTAAGATTTTTGATTTAAATTTAAATTGTATTAATGTAAGTATTTAACCTTACTTTGATCCAAATTAGACAAAAAAGAATTATACTTTCTATACACACTACAAAACACAATGTCAGAATTAAGCCATGGCGTTTATTTCTGTAAATGAAAATCGTTTGTCGTACTAACAAATAACAAGGGACCAAATTAACTCCAAAGTAAATAAGTATTTCAACAACAATATTGATTTACACAAAAAAAAACAGTGATTGCATTTTTTTTCTTGAAAAAATTCAATACAAATCTTGCTCAAACGCAATATTTTTTAAAAACTTTTACAGCAAAAATGTAATGTAATGGTCCAAAAAGTGTACCCAATTTTGTGGAAATATCTAGAGTGGTAGGAAAGTTATGATAAAAAAGGTTTTTTTCTTAAAACTTTAACACCCTGTATCTCGGAAACAAAGCATTTTCGGACATAATTTTATTTGAACAATTTTCTTACTTTCTTAGATTCTATCCAGTGTTGAAAGGAAAGTATCAACTTTAAAATAACACTGTATAATGAGACAATTTTATTCTCAGGCTCTTGACAAAATCTAGATCCAAGGTCCTGTTAGCTAATTAGTATAAACAAAAGAAAGTGTTTTGTTTGAAACTTTGTTTCCAAAAACATTTTTGGTAGTTTATTGGTAAGTTAACTAATAACTGATGGCACTATTGAAACTTTAAATAATAAATGTTAAGATTTAAGTCCAAAAATTAAATATATTATGTAGGGGAAAGTGGGGAGGAAGGTTTTCATACAGTTGTTATATTTTGCTTTGTGGAATGGCGTGTCTTAGGTATATCTCTTTTAATTTATGACATACTAGTAGCTTAACTATTTTATATTGTAGTAGAACCTTAATATTATTGAAAATCTACATGCGCGAGTTTCCATAGGACTTTTACAAAAAAGCAAAATGTATGAATGTACCCCATTAGTGGGGTACATTCATACAACCAAAGGGGCACATTTAACATCAGTATTAATTCGTCATAATTATTGTTTATTATTGTTTTATACCATACTTTATAAAAAAAAACACAAATACATTTTTTTAACATACAAAACAAATAGTAAAATTCAAAATTAAAAAACAGGTTTTATCCAAATTTGTTAATGCCTATTTTAACATCACAATAGTTTCGTCATATGAACATAAGTAACAAATAGTGAAGAGAGTGTCATTAAACGGTCTTTACGTTACATGTATGGTTATGTACCAAAGACACTTAATAACATGTTTTGTTTTACTCAGTTATATTTATTAAAAGTAACAATCACAAAGTGTAAAAAAATATTGCCTATATATTATTAATTATATCAATTTAAAAAACTCTAGTTAACACAAAGATACCTTAACTTACAAAACCTAAATTTAATATGCCTATGTTATTAACAGATTATGACCTAAGATCTATGGTTATATCATCACTATGTCTGAAAAATTACCTGATCCTTGACATCCAAAGATGCAAAGTTTATAAAGCACCCTGCTTTTTTCCATAAAAATGAAACTTAAACTACTTTATATAATATTTACAACGATAATCGTCGGTGTAACAAAAAATAGTGGTTAAAAAAATATTCATTAAGGGCCAGGGGTACAATTATACAGTATAAATGTGCCCCATATACTTGTGTATGAATCTGCCTCATCACATGCTAATTAATAAAAAATTTGAAATAGAAAAACCGTATTTATCTATATTAATATACACATTAAATTAGTGCCTTTATATTATTATAATTAGGATTAAATAGCAATAATTAATCCAAAAATAGTAACTGGCCATAAAATATGTCCAAAGTTACGTTATGAAATTACGTGAGGCAAAAACACGTTCCGTGTTGTGCACTCGATCTTACCACACCGAAAATTCCGCAACTTCACTAGTCTGTTAAAACACATAAAATTGTGCACACCCACTTACGTTACTATTTTACTTTGTGTCTAACTTCAGATAAACTCAATGTATGTAGGTGCCCCTTGTATGAATCCACCCCACTTTCCCCTACTTTCCTTACAACATTTGCTAGAGTTAATTATGGGAGTTCCACTACATATTATCAGTATGAGTATACAAAAACAGATAAAACCCCACCTGGAGTTCTAGGTCTGCAAAAAGTTTAAAATCCAAGCAGAAATATATAGTAGATAGAAGGAAAATAACCGTGATAGAAATTCCAAAAACACATACAGATATATTTATATATCTAGGTGTTTTTGTAGTAGGTATGTATAAAATAAAATAAAATAGTGCTTGTACTTTAAAACTAATTTATTATTGTAACAAATAATTTTGGAAATTATTATTATTATGTAGACTATTTTTTAACAACCAATTGCGTCTGATATTTCCAATATGTTTAAAGAATTATCAGTTTTTCAGCATTTATGACACTTTTATGTATTATATGAAAAAATCATGTATTGGATCAGCAGCAGCTGGTAATGACCAATTTGATGGGTCAATTGGCACCATGTAAAAACTGACCATTTTATTTATTCCTCTTATTATAGGTAATTAATTTATTTTTAGTGATAATATGTTAAATACATTTCTTTTTCTGTTCCTATGTTAAGTAATTTAACAAAAAACAACTACTTATATTACTGAGTATATTACCTACAGTTGACCATAAAAATAAATTAAGGAACCGAGTACCTAACGGATTTTTTTACACCTAACTGCCATTATATTATTACAGATATATATAACATGTAGGTACATTTTGTAATGGATAAATATAAAATCCATTTATTTTTTTACAGGTGTACGAGTACGAATTTCTATTATCTTCCTAAACAATGACTAAGGGAAACTTAATTTAATCTATATTTTCTTCTCCACATTCAAATATTTTATGCCCTATTTGGTTGAATTGGAAAGCATAAATAGAATAAGCACATAATAATGCTGGTATTTAGGTATACTAATGTGAAATATTATTGACTAAAATTTTAAGGGGTTATTGGAAGGTCAAAAGATATACAAAATTGTATAAGGGTAAATTTTGACTGAATACCCATAAAACAGGCAATAAAAAAGACCCAAACAAAATCGTATAAAAGTGCTAAAAGCTCATTTTTATAAATAAATTTGACCGATAAAACTGACTTGACAGATGTGCAAAGAAATATGAACCAAAACATCTCCTCCTTAAAAATTACATTATACTGACCATAAATGATTTCCTTACAATTATGGGGCCTGTAAATTAAAATATCTTATTGGGAATACCTTCTAATAATCGTTGAATTAGGCTATCGACGTTTAACTCGGGCTCTGCCATTTTATCTTCAGTAAAACTAAAAATATAATTTTGCTACCAACTAAAAAATTTGACACATTACAAATATTACCAGAAAATGTCTTTACTAGTTAGGGCGCCATCTCTTAATGCTTTATATTAGCACATTACAGTAATCTGTTTTAGAGCGGTTTAGGAATGTATTACCAATATCGATATCATAAGTATACTTCTATTTCTAAATTTATGTAGTATATCTCCTTTTGGAATTGGTATTGTTTGTATTAAATTAAAATTTTGACAGGGATAGAACGCTGGTGAATTATAAATGATATTTTAAGGAAATTAATGATACGTTTATACAAACTTATTGGTTTAACAAAAAATATTTATTTTTAGTAGAATTTTTAAAAACTTATGGTTACGCATCTTTATAATTTTTTAAATGAATATTTTAGTGGTGCTCAAATATAAAAAAATTGATACTTTAAAAAATGATGATTGATTCTATAAAACATTAATTAAACTTATTTAATTATTCATGTATTAAAATATAAATTAAACAAACATTTTTAATGTAATAATGCAATATTGTTTTGTTAAATCAGTTCTTTAAAAATGTTTGTTGTAATTCTTCGGTTGCTATGCAGATATCGATTTAAGTAAAAGAAACAATGCTAGACTAACTAAATAAAAAACATGACCAGAGTTTCATTATTGCCGACATAATTTACAAATTACCTTTATTATTATGGAATTACAATTAACGAGGGTTGATTATGCAGTCGTTGGTGTAACAAACAAAAACTGTGTAAAGTTGTTACCACCTTCAAACCCTAAGGAGCAACAAAAGGTAAACTAACGTATATCATTATACACAGTAGCGTATTAATTATGCTTGAGGCTCAAACCCCTCCACCCCACATTTTAAATCAAGTAAGTATTAAAGGCCCTCTTGTAAAAAGTGTTTTAAAACTTTGCCTTACCTTTGATTTTTGTTACAAAATAAATAAAATGCATTTTTAACAAATTTCCATGTTGCCATTAATTATGCAGAGAAAAGCATAAACCCTTATTTTTTTACGCGGAAACCATGCGTTGGATGAAATTAAATCAAGAAATCAGATTTGCTCAGAAGTAAATGGAAAATTAAAAATAATGCTGGTAAAAAGCGGTGGCGCTCAATGTTTTTATTAAAAATAATTAATACAAATCGCACGCTTGAACGCCACCGTAAAGAAAAATGATGCGTATCAGAAAAAGCCTTATTTTAATGCATAGCGGCTGGTGTAGACATTTTTATTTGAAATTAAAACCCTATTACTTTTTAACTTTACAAAAGTTAAGACATTAAGAACATACCTATAGGTTTATTTAAACATTTTTCTTAGATCACCTCAGGATTCTCGTTCCCAAAGAAACGATATTATATTATATTCTGCAAGACACCGTATATACTAACCAGCGGTCATTATTTTAAAATAAATTGGATGTTTTGTTTGATTGCGTTAAATAAAATTACAAAAATTCAAAAAATTCAAAATTATTTATTGATGTCAATATACAAGAACACACACACCAATACTAATACACCAGCTGCTCCAGAACTTGCACCAATCTTAACTCTTATTCAAATTCTTAAGTACTTAGAAAAACACAAAATTTTGCATGACAGGCAGTATGGATTTCGCCACAAAAGATCTACAGCAGATCTCCTTTCCTTCGTATCTCACTGTTGGAATAAGTCTCTTGAGTTTCTAGGTGAGTCCCAGATCGTTGCTCTTGATATATCCAAAGCTTTTGACCAGGTCTGGCATGCCGCACTTCTTAATAAACTTCCCTCCTATGGTCTTTCAACTAAACTCTGTACTTGGCTCTCTAGTTATCTATCTGATCGACGTATATCCAGTTATTGTGGACTGGCCATTCTTCAAGCTGTCACCAAGTAAATGCTGGAGTTCCAGAGCAAAGACACCTTCAATCTTGTGGGCGTCACATTTGAAAGTAACCTTAACTGGCATAAACACATTGTATCTATAGCCACGGCAGCTCCAAAACAAGCTTGGATTCTTTCGCCGGCGATGAGTATTTTCCGCTTTATTTATACATTTATGTGGTGTGTCCCAAATCCGACTCACTTAAGACATGATTGATCCCATAATCTGGGCATGGCATCCCAGCATCAACCTCTATTATGGCATTCTTGATTTCTATTCAAAGAAGAGCTTATTCGTCTCAGTTTAATGATCCTCACTTACAGAAAGGCGTCTTTCTCTTGCCCATCGTCGAGGCTGTGGGGATTCACGCTCCCATAGGTACTTTCATTGCTTCTGCTTTAAAGAGTTGTGCAGCATAGTTCTTCCCACTTACGCAGTTCAACAGGCAACTCGTGGCTCGCGTACATCTCTATGGACGCGTCACACTGGACAGGCCCTTGAACTTCATCAACTTTGTTCGTTCTATATCCCGGCAGTTTCAGATTGTAGGAACCTGCTGCCCGCGGGAGGTCTTCTTCCCTTCCAAATCTTCAAGTATTTAAGTCCCGTGTCCACAAGCTCTCTCGTACCTCGCTTGAGACCCACGGTACGTTACGTTCGGTATCTGGGCGTATGAGCGTCCCCGGCCACGACCCTAAGGATTTTTGATTCTATTCAAAGAAGAGCTATTCGTCTCATTAATGATCCTTCACTTACAGAAAGGCTTTCCTCTCTTGCCCATCGTCGGGCTGTGGGGATTTATCGCTTTTTATAGGTACTTTCATGGCTTCTGCTCTGAACAATTGTCCAGTATAGTTCCTCCACTTACGGTTCCCAACAGAGAAACTCGTGGTTCCGCGCGTATGCATCCCTATACGGTCCAACTGGACAGGCCCCGAACTTCTCATTTTGTTCGTTCTTTTATCCCTAGAGTTTCTAGATTGTGGAACCTGCTGCCCACGGAGGTCTTTCCTTCCCCCCAAATCTTCAAGTATTTAAGTCCCGTGTCAACAAACTCCCTCTTACCTCGCTTAAGACACCCACGGTACGCTGGAATTTAGGCTTTGAGCCTTCGTGGTTTGTCTAAAGTTAAAAACAAAAACTATTCTAAGGTTTTAAAGAATGTTTTCTTTGTAAAAAAAAACATATTTAGGATAGCTTCGATCTTCTCTTATATTAAATACACTCCTATTCGCCTCTTTAGAAGCTATGATCTTGCATTAATAACTTTTTCCCAATAATTATATTTAGGTAGCTGTTGCAGATAGCGAAGGTATTTTTCAAGTGTTTTCAGTGAAAAAAGACGATATTCAGATACATTTCAAAACACTACCTGGTCCTTCAATCTATTCTGTAAAAATTGCTGGTGCAGCAGGTAAAAAAATCAATTTTTAAATCCTGAGTTCATAGTTTAATTAATTAAGTTTCAATGAAATTAAATTTATTTTAGAAAGAAACCCTTTTAAAATAATATTATTAATTTTAGGATCAGCAAATGACAAAATATTTATCGCAGCAGGCAATGAAGTGAAAGGATATACAAAAAGGGGAAGTTGTTCTTGGTTTTCGATTCTGGTATGACCGAAAATATTACTTCAATGTAAGTTAAGTTATATTAGTTTTCCCGGTAGCGCAGTAAACAAAGTCATTGGTCTTATATTTTCCAGAGGTCTAAGAAAATTCTTCGGTGTATTTGCTCTGCATATTAATTTTTTTGCAGTGTGAGCAATAACTTTTATAAATGCTTTTTCTAATACAATTAAAATTTGACCACTAAAATATTTACAGTGTGTTTACGGATCAACTTATAACTATACCTGTAAAAATTTGATTTTTTCATATTTCGAAAAAAGTTATTCTTCATAAAAATGTTTGCTTCTGTCTGAAATGCCAATAGCTATAATAAAAGTCGCCGTAGGATGGGTGGTTTAAAATTGCAAAAACATTACTTTAAAAAGTAAAAAAAATCAGAAAAACATTTTTGAGACTACCTAATTAAAAACCGCAAAAAGCAATCAAAAGTGTATTATAAATGTTTTTGCTATTGGTTCTGGTTTCTTGAGAAAATGAAGGTTAATGTAATGTCACAATTTTTTCAAAAAATATTTATTAAATTAAGTTAAATATATATATATATATATATATATATATATATATATATATATATATATATATATATATATATATATATATATATATATAAGTAGTCGTTTCTACCAGGTTATGTATTTGTTTTCTTTTCTTTTGTCATTTAGGAGCCTCTATGCCCAAGAATTTAAAACTCTTATTAAATTGTTTATTCTAAGGCTCAAAGAAAATTACTTTCTATATATATATATATATATATATATATATATATATATATATATATATATATATATATATATATATATATATATATATAATAGAATAAAAGCTTTAAAAAGAATCACCCTGTGATATACAGGGAAATTTATAATTACAAAAATGGTATTCTGGGAAATAAAAAAAGCGGGTATGAATATTTCTTAACTACTTATTTAAATAGCGTGAAAAACCTGCGCTTTTAAACCTTTTAACTTTTTGTTAAATAAATCGTTACTTTTTATGTTACTACTTACATACACTTTAACTTTATTAGATATTGTATGCATATAAAAGTAAAATCAATTATTACCTAACTTTTCCAAGTAATGATAAGCGATAAGACAAAAATATATTGGACTTTTTGAATTACTTTTTTATTATTAATATTTTTTTTAATAAACCATTTTAAAAAATATATTTTTAAAAAAATTTTCATCTTTCAAAATAATATTTTTCGCGATTTTCTCCCTTTATACCAAGGGGCAATTTTGATTATAGCTTTTAGCATTTTAGACGAAGCAAACATTTTTATAAAGAATAACTTTTTTTAATGCCTATTAAAAATTTTACAGGTAAAGTTATGTCCATCCGGTCCAAAATG
>JACEGR010008037.1:0-41653 GCA_014170235.1 Listronotus bonariensis
TCTTATTATTTAAATCCTTTTACTTTTTACAATAACAACCAGAATATATTTCATAATTCATTTTTCTGTACCCCAAGGAGTTGTGCATTTGATTTTTATCTAACTTTTTTTGGGCACCAACGGCTTATCTTTCATGTATTTCTCCCGAGATGTCACAAGGGGCTATTTAAGATTTTAAAGTGACTGGGGGTGCAACAGGGGTTGATAGATGGGGTTCTCGAAAATACGTCAGTTATATTCCCAACTACTAGAAACAGTATTTTTATTTTTGATATTTTCGCATGGTTTAAAAATATAGCCATTGTAAGTTTCAAAAACGACACTCAGTATGCAAATAAAAGTATTACTTATAAAAATTGTAAGCAAACCAGAAAATTAAATATATTCTATAAATCTATTTCCTCGTCACTTTCATTTGTCTCTTCACTTGAACTGCTGCTTAAAGAAATGTTTTGAAGCTCCTCGTCAATATCGGATGTTTGTACTGTTGTCACAGTTGAGCTTCAAGTAAATTTAGCACTTCTTGAGGAAAAGTGCCAGAACGTTTTTTGGAGTTTCTCTATGGCAGCTGATGAATTACCCGGGTCCGAAGATGTAATTAAAAGCATATTTAATAAATCTGTGAACTCGTGGCTGTGTGAGTTTTCATTGTATTGCATTCACGAAACCTTACGACAGATCCTCATTTCGTGCCTCCTGAGCTTCTTCAGAAAGCTTGGCCTATATCGGAGAGGATGCTGCATATATTTTCGGCTTCCGTGCGTACTAAAATCTTATATGCAAAGGTTACATGGCATATAACACCACGAATAAAGACCTGCACACAATTTTCTCGTCGCTTCCGTCAATTTTTTTAAATTTCTTTTCTAAATCCAATTACGTTGCAACCAGATGCTAAACTGTCGCCAATACTTCAAACCGATACTGATCAATTGCCCAGGTCTAACCCGGTACTCTGCGCGCCAAGTTCTGGTTTTTAAAAAACCTTTCGTGCAGTGTTTCCATCATTTGAATTCCCGAGAGCAGGACTTTCGGTTTTGTCCTAACAATAACTCCTGAGCTACAACTTTAATTTCCTGTATCATTCTACTCTGTCCCGACTGTATGTGAACTTATCCTTGCTCGTCCCTTAGCTTTTGCCATTTTCTATTTCAAGTTTGTGGCTCATATGCAAAAGACACTCAAGTGATCGAATGTAGGCGTGTAATGTAGATAGACCAGAAGCTCCAAATGTTCAGGATTTGCTTAACGTAATGCAATGATTCTCATTCATGGATTTTGGAGTTGCTCCACAAATATAACATTTTTGAGAGGAACAAAGTTTCGGTTGGCGCATTCCTGAGCTCTTTCCATCCGCCATGGTTGAGGGTAAATTATGGGGAGCAGAGCTATCACATAAAATCCCCAATATTACACAAAAGTTGGTTTCAGGCAATACATCTATTTCATTTTTAATCATTCTGTTCGCCCAACCGCCAGAAAACTCAGTCGTCTCTCTTTAGAAAATATAAATTCAATTGGCCGACAATACATATGGTTGAGGATGTTCTGGGGTTCTGCCAAAACAACCATCACTACTTTTATACTTATAAGTTGAATCAGGTTCCAAAATTAAAAAACAAACAAGTATTCATCCGAAAATTCAGTATTGGTAAATTTTTGTTTATAGTGCTTATGTCCTGAACTTTCCCATCACATCCCCACGCACTTAATTCACAATGTGAAACTTTGTACTCTGAGGCTGAGACTGGCCACGTTAGCAATGACATTTTTCCTGAACTTTCACAAGCCGACTCACAGTTAAATCCATTATGTTACAGTTTTATCTCTGCGCGGATTTCCGTTACAGAGATATCATTAGATCGAGGTAAGCGAAGCCATTTTGGATTTAAGTACATTTTATATGATGGAACACTGCATGACCTGCCTTAAGGCTCCATTTTCTGGTTTGCTTATAAGAATATTGGGTGCTCAGATTTTGAGTCAACATAGTAGCTAATGCCTCATCATTATTTAACATGCGAGCCCCTGTTCATAGACTCTAATTTTTTAATTCTGCCAGCTTTGCTTGGATCTGCTACAATGTCTTTTACTATATTAGCCACATTTTTTTGACCTGACTTGCGCAAACTAACTTCGGCGGCAGTTGTCAATTCTGGTAAACTTCGACTGTTCACAAGGTCTACTACCCGCCTTCTTTGAGTTCTAAAGATGCTTCCCTCAAAACTTTTTGGCCCACCCACATAACTGCGTTCGAAGAGGAAGGTTGGGGGACATTTTCAATAAAATAAAAATTGAAGTCTTCGCCACCTAGCCAGGTCTGCTATATTTTTTAATAAATTTGTCCTCGGATTTCCCCAGGACGCCCATTTTCGGCTATTTTATTCGATATTCTTGAAATTTTTTATTTTTAACTCTCTTAAAGATTCTTCAGTTATATCTTCTAAATCAAAATTCGACGAAATATAAATAAACAAACTTTTATTTTTACGTTCTTGCATGGAGCTTTAACCCACTTCTTGAAAGAAGGTCATTCTTGGAATGGCGCTATGTCGACTCTAAAAATTAATTTAAAAATAGTTCTACCCAAAGAGTTGCAACTCAATTTTATACTAAAATGAAGCTAATTAAATTGGCTTTAACATGTATAAAATTTAGCCTGGGGACATCCGGGGACATTGAGCAAATTTTCTTGCAAATATATGCTTTTATACATTTTTAAGTTAACGCCCCAATCTAGTTGATTTTCTACAGTAAATATATTTTTAAAATTATCCTAATAGTTGTAAAATATTAAGCAACCTACCTTGATATTGAAACTCCATTTTAAAATTTTTAGTAGTATTTAACTAAACTAGCACTTGCTTAAATTACACTTTGTAAATATTTACTAATCCCACAAAATAAAATTGCACCTACCATTTTCAGGGCTCTGGATTTCTTATCAGCACAAAAAAAAATATCTAAAAATAATTGATATTCCGAGATACTGGGTTATTCCTTTTTTAGCACAAGTAGTTGAATTCTTTAAATTAAATAGTGAATTTTGTCCACTTAGAACAGTAAAAGGAAATACTGTGCGTCGCTGTAAAGGATAGCGGTACCTTTGTATAAAATAGTCCGATTGCATGCGGCTTTTTTATGTTTTTAACACGCTTTTATTAGCTTGCGTTGTATCTATCTATCTATGTAACGGAATCTTTGAGCCTAATCTTTACCAACTCCCAGCGATTCAATTTCTTTGAAACTTTGCACACGTATCAAGGACCGATGACAATGCAATAATTTAAAAACAGTATCCCGTTATCCTGATTAGGACCGCCAGGATAAATAAATTCCTTTACAGATCCTCTGTGTCTCTCTTGACAAAATGGCGAAGGAATTTTTTAGTGAATAAACTGGAGCATTTATTTTTAAAAACTAATTGATATATCGAACTAAAAATGAAAAATAAATAATAGTTTAAAAAAACTAAAAAAACACGCTTTTATATGCAACCGAACTAAAAATTAGAAAATAATTTTTCATTACAAAGAGTTTGTCACTTCAGAATAAAAGCGTAAGTGCTTAATATATTAAATGTTATAATTATTCTATTTGCAAATATCTATGAGGGAAAAGTTATGAAAAATAGTAAAATGCACCCCACGCTTTTTACTCTGAAGTGACAAACTCTTTGTAATGAAAAATTATTTAATTTTGAGTTCGGTTGCATATAAAAGCGTGTTTTTTAGTTTTTTTAAACTATTATTTATTTTGTATTATTTTCAAAGGGTACCGAATTTGCGCTTTTAAAATGTTCTTACTATACCTCGCAATTTGTAGGACAATGTGGGTGTTAAATTATATAAATATTATTTAATCAACAGAAAAAAAATCAGCTGGTTAGTAGTTATTTTTCATGACATCGGTAACCATACATGTTGGTGGTAGGGAACTACTCTTTGATAAAAGCTTACATTTTGTAGGAATTTTTTAGATAATTATTTATTTTAGATAATTATCTTGAAAATTAACAGAGAGAAAATCCCTGTTTGTAATAAATTTTTGATATCTGTCAAATCAAAAAATTTAATTTCTGCTGCTCCTGTAAGCTACCACCAACGAAAATAGTTGAAAGGAAAAAAAGTTGAGCGTCTCATCAAAATGAAGCTACTCGCAAAAAATTATCCTGTTAGTATTTTTTTTGTGGTAATGACTTGGAAAAATGGTCCAGGTATGAATAAGATATGCCATTCGAAATATGCCTGGTTATCAAAGGTTAATTCTTCGATATTTTGAAAACTGTTAAAAATAGGAAGATTATTATACATGAAACACACAGAATTACATGAGAAAAACCAAAACATAATGATAACAAAACTAAAGCTGTATACATATGGGGCACATTGTATAATTAAAATGGGCTTTAAAAGTGTATAAAGGATATACGGGGTGACAACGAAATTACTATCCAGCATTTTATTTCTTTCGGTAAAAATACACCTTTTAAAAGTTTAGTATGTTATATCGTGTCAATGGATGCCAATTTTAGATAGAATAACATATGCATATCACTTTCGGTTTAACCGGAAGTGACATAAACTTTGTTTTTTTAAATAGAACACCCTGTATATTTTTTCGGATTTAATTTTTACAAGTCATACCTAATGTAAAATCCTTTTATAAATCTAACCTATCTCTTTTAGTTTTAAAGAAAATGGCGTTTAAAAACTGTTCAGACGACACTCACACACATGTTCACAATATTATGCAAGTTTATGGGAAAACAAATTAACAGTAATTTAAAAATTCTTAAATTGTTTCTTTTAAAGACTTCATCTCCCCAAGACATTATAATACTACTTCCGCTTTAACTGGAAGTCCCTGTAAAATCTAAACTTCTAAATATCATAACCCCTAATACTTTTATTGAACACCTATATATTTTCTAATATTTAGATTCTACGATTTATCCCTGATATTAGATCTCTAATATAACTATAACCTATCTTTTGTGGCTTCGAGAAAATTTGCGTTTAAAAATAAACAAAATAAATTTGCATAAAAGTTTTTCGAAAATTTGTTTTTCATTATTACTGCATATGGTGACGATCGTCTGAAATTTTTAAACGCAACTTTCTCGAAAACTACAAAACATAGGTTATAGTTATATTAGAAATTTAATATTAGGAATAAATGGTAAAATCTAAATATTAAAAAATATATAGGGTGTTCCATTAAAGTTAGTAGGGTTATCATATTAGGAAGTTCAGATTTTACAGCACTTCCGGTTAAACAGAAAGTAGGATTGTAATGACTTTAAGAGATCAAGTCTTTTTGTCTCAAAAACAAATTAAAAATTTTAAATTTTTGTGATGTTCATTTGTTTTCCCATACACTTGCATATTGTGCGGTCGTCTGGACATATTGAAACGCGATTTTCTCTAAAACTAAAAGAGATAAGTTACAGATTTATAAAAAAATATATATTAGAAATTAAAGCTTAAAAATATACAGGGTGTTCCATTTACAATAATGAAGTTTATGTCACTTCCGGTTAAACCAGAAGTGGCATCTAGTGACATAATAGGTTTGTTCCAGCAAGCTGTCAGAAATGTTTGCAACCGTTCAGATTCTGCGCACGTCAAATTTGTCGTTCCAGCAGTGCCATGTTTGTAACATTATACAATTGTTTGTTGTTCCAGCAGTAGTTTTAAGATGTTAGAAACATGTTGGAAACTGTTTAAAAAGTTTACGTTATCACCGAAGGAAATAAAATGCTGGATAGTAATTTCGTTATCACCCAGTGTACAAAAAAAATACAACCATTTATTTTAAATGCTGCTTTATTTACAAACAAAACCTATAATTCTACCCTATTAACAAATTTTACCAAAATAAATGCAGAATTCCAAAAACAACAATTTGATTCTAGAATAAAACCAAAAGTAATTTAAATATTATATTCCTATGTAAACATACATCTTCATTCATTGCTAATATGATTTCTGGTCATCTATTTGTCATTATCGATAAACTCTGGAGAATGTTGCATGCCCGAATCCATATTGTATATCCTGGGTGGTGGACATTCAACTGGTGGTCTTGGTACTCTTGGTGGAGGTCTTTTAGGAGGTGGAATATAAGGTGGAAATGGTGGTATCGCAGGAACCGGGTTTAGGTCTGCCTCTGGTATTTCTGACATGTCGTCCTTTGTTATAGAATCCATAGTCAAATGGTATGTTGGAATAGTACCAACCCAAAGAATGTCGATCTGGAAGTATGGATATGTAAATTTTAAAGTTTATTAATATACAGGGTGTTTTGGAATGAGATGGTAATTCTTAAGAGTGTGAAATATTTAGTAATTTTAGGAAGAGAAGTTAAAATAAAGTTATGTTCTATACAGAGTGGCCCATCATATTCGACACGGTCTGTAGCTGAATAACCATGGGGTTTTTAAAAAAGGTGAATGGGTGTCAGATAAGGCCACGTTATTATTTTAGCCTATACAGGATGTCTCAAAAAAGTGTGATGTATCAAAGGTATATTAAATTTTTAAATGGGACCCCCTATATTTTATGGCGGTTTTATATTCTACATAAAAAGTTACTTAAGTTTGTAAGTACCAAGTGTCTAATTCATTCATTTTTGTAATATTTTATTTTTTTTTAATGCAGAGGTGCAATTAAATTATTTTTTTAACACTTTAAACTCTTTGAAATTTAGAATTTGTTATAAGTTTTAAAAAAGTCTGCCTTATTATACGTAGGTCATATTGATATTAAATATTGTACAGGGTGATCAAAAAATAATTTTAATTTTTAAGGAAATTACATAGCAATATCTCTCGTATTTTGAATGGAACACCCTGTATTTTTTTACACCAAATGATACCTGTCTTTTGTGCTTTTTTAGTAAATTCCGTTTTTACAAATTTTTAGTCCAAATATTTTTCTTTATGAAATCCCAGCGACCATTTATATTTTACTAGTATTTTAGTCGGTTTAAGTGATTTTAAATTAAATTCTTTCTTTTACTAATACTGATAGTATGTGAAAAAATTATAAAAATGGTTTACTTTAATCCAGAGTTAAACCTAAAAATATTCCCGCAGAAACCATCTGATTACCTATAGGTATAGTTGCTTTAAAAATTTGACAAATTGATTATGAATGATAGAAGAAACGAGTTTTAGGTCACAGAATGTCATTATAACTGGTTAGAGGCAAAACACAAGTTTTATCATTACTACATTCAGCTGCAATAAGTATTATTTGAAATAGCATTATAAGCACCTAATTAAATTTTGTTTGTGGATTTTAAAAAAGTGGCAGATAATGAAAAATATTTTAATTTTGTGCTTTTTTCAGACTAATCTACATTCGATAATGCAGACATAGCTATATTACAGCATACTTAATTTTAAATAAACATTTGAAATAAAAATAATTAAAACGAAATTTACTAAAAAGTATAAAAGATAGGTATAGGCAACCTATGTATACACCATTTAAAAGGGTATTTTATTTGTCATCATGTGGTGTAAAAAAATACAAGGTTTTCCATTTAAAATAGGAGAGATATTGCTATTTGATTTTCTGAAAAATTGCAATTATTTTTCACAACCCTTCCCCCCTGCGTACGGCTCTGAATTATTGGGTGTGTTTTGAATAAAGAGTGAACAAAATAGAATATGCTAACAATAAATTAAGAAAGTTATTTAATAACAATTATTTACTAGTTACAAATTTTGCCGAATGCGTGATCAACGTAATGTAGCTTAAAAATCCGGTTTTTATGCGTGATTATATGGATGTCGAGTGCGAGACTGGTATTCGAGATTGGAGAATTTCCGGCCTGCCCTACAACAAATTTAATAGTGTGTGGGCCGTTTAGGACGAAGTTCCGGGTAGAGCTATTCAGTTGGTTCTAAGATAAAAAATTGCGGGTCGACATTGACTTCCCTCGTAGTAATAATTGTTAGCACCTATTTAATAGAAAAATATACATTTCTAAAAATGGATATTCCACACAACAAAATCTACTATTTTTATAAGGAAATGTAAATGGAATATTATTTGTTTATGTCGATAAGATTAGTTAACAAAACTCATGCCTATGAATTGATAGCATATTAAACTTTGATTAATATTTTTAGGTGTTTCAGAAGTGACAAGACCTGTACAAATTGTACAAACTTTGAATATAATCTGCTTTTAAATCATGTATCGTTTTAAAAAATAGTGTTGTGATTGTATTCATTAATTTTTTTATATACATAGTTTTTTGTGCGACTTTTTAAAATGACTGTGAGTTACTCCAGAGATGTAACTCAGGCCGGTGTTGGCGTATTCTTAAAACTACTAGCTAGGTATGTACGAGGTGGGTTTAAAAATAACCCAAAATTATACCGGGTGTCAACGAATTTATATGACAAGCCATAACTAATAGAGTATTAGACATATCAAAATGAAATTTCGTATAGAAAAATGGTCACTTAACGTTTTATCGGAAATGGACCAATTTTGAATTTTTTAAGGATACACCATGTATATTTTATCGTTTTTGGATTCCAATTTTCAATAAGAATGTGTTATATTGCATTTAGGTGGCTATAAGTAAATGCAAGTTAATTTAAGGAACCCAGGAAATGTCAGAAAAATACAAATGCAAAGTTTTAGTGACTACTATAAAAGACGGAAATAAAACAAGTGGGCAAATTGACATTTTCGTGTCTAACTATTATTTTTCAAATAGCAACCCTTTTAAACAAGCAAGGATATTTTGACGATTATAACGATTAAAAATAAGAGCATTCCTAATAAGAATTCAAAACTGTTAAAATGTACAGGTTGTTTCATTAAAAAATGTAAAATTAGAGTCATTTTTGGTTAGACTGGAACTAACCGAAAATTCATTCCATATAATTTACTTAACCTATACAGGGAGGCGCGCTTGTGGTGCTCCGGTTGTATCGGCAGCGTCGATCTCCGGAGTTAAGCAGTGAAGTGCGCGCCCATAACTGGATGGGTGACCGGCGTTGTCGGTTTTGGGCAACGGCACGCGGTGTTCTGCTCGGGGGTGAACGAACGGACCGAGCAACAACCATCCAAGTTATGGAATGAATGGTGTGTGAATGGGAAGGAGTAGGGGTCAAGGTACAATAAGCCTTCAGGCTGTAGTGCACCACCTAGGGGGCGGTCGTCGGGCCTGGGTGGGATGACCCCGAAAGGGCGAAAAAAAACCTATACAGGGTGTTTCCTAATTGCGGCAAGAAAATCCAAGAGCATATTCCTAAGACAATTTTATAAAAAAAGTTCCGAAAGTGCTTTGTTTATTAGATATAGGGTGTTTAACTTTTAAAAGAAATTAAGTTTTAATAATATCTTAAATATGCCTTATTCGATTTTAATAAAATTTAACTGTGGTGTTTGTTAAAATTGAAAGTTAATTTGGCCCTAAACTAAGTTTAATTTGTAAGACCAGTGGAGGCGTGAGACGCACTTTAGCTAATATTACTGACAAAAAAACGTACGCCACTGACTTTTGTGCAACTTTTAAATTTATTTCGAATAAAACACCTAAAAATACAACTTTTTGTGTGTTCATATTTTTAAGTAGCTTGCTAAGATTTCCAGAAAAAACTAAAATCCGCTAAAATGCATAATCCAGGACCATACAAGTAACATTAGGGCTTTTTTTCTTTTAAAAATTAAGTGTTATAGGTTCTTATTAGCAATTATGTAATAACAACAACAAATGCCTAAATAAATAACGTTTATATTTAGTTCAACAAATTTTATTAATTAAAGTGTTTTAGAAGTGTTTAGGATTTTGGAAAAGTTTTACGCCCTGTATCTTGATAAAAAAAATTTGAGGACCCATGTTAATGTAAACTTTTTTCATAAAAATAGCTCAAGAATACGCCCTTAAATTTTCTTACCGCAATTATAAAACACCCTCTATAAGTGTCATTTTGATTGGCTAAAGCTGCGTCCAGATTTGCAACAATTCGCCAAACATTCGTCCGAATAAACCAACCTATTTGCGCGCTTCTTTGATGCAAAAACCAACAAGCTCTGAATCACCGCGGAATCATTTCCCAAGCCCTTGGAACGACGTAAATTCCGTCCACGTCCACGTCCTAACTATAAACCAACTAACTATAGACCAATTTCAATTCTCTCAGTTCTTTGTAAAGTAATGGAAAAATTAATTAATTCACAAATTCTTAAGTACTTAGAAAAACACAAAATTTTTCATGACAGGCAGTATGGATTTCGCCACAAAAGATCTACAGCAGATCTTCTTTCCTTCGTTTCACACTGCTGGAATAAGTCTCTTGAGTTTCTAGGTGAGTCCCAAATCGTTGCTCTTGATATATCCAAAGCTTTTGACCAGGTCTGGCATGCCGCACTTCTTAATAAACTTCCCTCCCATAGTCTTTCAACTAAACTCTGTCCTTGGCTCTTTAGTTATCTGATCGTCGTATATCAGCTTTTGTGGACGGCCATTCTTCAAGCTTTAACCAAGTAAATCCTGGAGTCCCTCAGGGCTCAGTTCTGGCACCAACATTGTTCCATCTTCACATCAACGACCTTCTCTCGTCCACAACTAATTCCATTCATAGTTTCGCCGACGATAGTACCCTTCACTCCAGTTTTCAGGTTCCTAAACCCATCACTAAACCTGACTTGGAAAACAAACGCAGAGCGATGCAGATATCTCTTTCGCAGGATCTTAATTTAATATTGGATTGGGGCGCCAAAAATCTCGTTCATTTTAATGCATCCAATACACAATCATGTTCCTTGTCGCGAAAAGAGTCATCAAATACTCATCCTCTACTTATGAGCGGCCAAGTTTTACAGAGCAAAGACACCTTCAATCTTGTGGGCGTCACATTTGAAAGTAACCTTAACTGGCATAAACACTTTAGATCTATAGCCACGGCAGCCTAAAAAAGCTTGGATTTCTCTTTCGAGCCAAAAGTATTTCTCCCCTTCTAATTTATATACTTTATATGTGTCTCAAATCCGACCTCCCTTGGAATATTGTTCTCATATCTGGGGCATGGCGTCCCCCACAACCCTAAGCATTCTTGATTCTATTCAAAGAAGAGCTATTCGTCTCATTAATGATCCTTCACTTACAGAAAGGCTTCCCTCTCTTGCCCATCGTCGGGCTGTGGGGATTTATCGCTTTTATAGGTACTTCCATGGCTTCTGCTCTGAAGAATTATCCAGTATAGTTCCTCCACTTACGGTTCCCAACAGAGAAACTCGTGGTTCCGCGCGTATGCATCCCTATACGGTCCAACTGGACAGGCCCGTAACTTCCCACTTTGTTCGTTCTTTTATCCCTAGAGTTTCTAGATTGTGGAACCTGCTGCCCGCGGAGGTCTTTCCTTCTTCCCCAAATCTTCAAGTATTTAAGTCCCGTGTCAACAAACTCCCTTTTGCCTCGCTTAGGACACCCACGGTACGTTAGTATTTAGGCTTTCAGCCTTCGTGGTTTGTCCAAAGATAAAAAAACTCCGCGCTATGTGGTGCGCAATTCGGCGCGGCGAATTGTTGCAAATCTGGACGCAGCATAATACTCTAGGAGTTATGGCTTGTCTAAAAATTATTTGTTTATACCCGCACTATTAGTATAGTATTTAGGCAACAATTTTATATTTTTACTTTTTTATTATTTAAAAAAAATACATTTATAACTTGATACCGAGTATAGTACCACATTATTGGATTTTTTTATTTGTAGATGGAGAGGAAGCATTTATAAAATCGTCTGGGTGGAGCTATTGCTCTATTTAGTGTTTTATTATGCCCTAAATTTTATATATCTCTATTGTCTAGATGACGAATATGGAAAAAAGTAAGTCCCTAAAAAAATCTAAAATGTTACCAGTTTTGCTGACCAAAAATCTGATTTTAAATAGATTTATTATGTTTTTAGACAATTTATAAATATAGTAACATATTTCTCAAAATATGGGAGCGCTATTCCCTTAAGCTTTGTACTAGGGTTCTATGTCAACATAGTTTATAATAGATGGTGGACCCAATACACCACACTACCCTATCCAGACAACATTGCTATCTTAGTTGGTGCCAGTATTTCTGGACAGGTAAGAAGATCTACAAAAATGAAGTTTAGTAATACCAAAGACAATTGTAGTTTGACTATAGACTCCAAGATCAATGCTAAATTTTTGGTCATCAGTTTGGACGCTGGCTTGGCTGAATTTATGAAGCGTCAAATTATACGTACTGTTTACGTATGTACTCGATGGATACCCGCTTCATAAATTCCACGAAGCGAGCGTCCAAGCTGATGACCAAATATTTAGCATTGTTCTGGGTGTCTATAGAGAAACTACAATTGTCTTTGGTAATACCACAAGAATAAATATATTAACCAGAAGGATATCTCGAAGGCGGCTTCTTTGATGTCTTCTAGCGCGTCTCATGACCTCGAACTGCATATTTTGCAGGCGTTTCATGAGCGTACCTAAGAAATTAACATGTTTAGGCGCCTATCTCTTAAAAATATATTTTAATATTATTATAATGCATTTTATAACATCTATGCAATCAAATAAAACAGATTCTTTAATAATATGTCGTATTGAGATATATTAATAATTATTATGAAATGTGTCTATTTATTTTCGCATATGACAATTTTTTATTTTTCATATTTTTGAAGTTTCTATTTATCCATTTGAGGGTATGGAATAGTCTAACTGTAACAAACCATTTAATTAAATAACTAATTGGAAATTGTTCACAAGGATGTAAAAAACTATTTTTAAACGGTTTTACTTGACCTGTTTGTTATTTATTTGGAATTATTTTTTGGGTCAAATCTAGTAATTGAAATTTGACCCCCTTCCTGACGACCGATCGATCTGAAATTTGGTACACTTCCTTAGTCTTGATGACAATACAATATAACATATTCCTTATGATTGTAAATCCAACATGGCCGCCGATACAAAATGACGGATTACATATTACTTTACTACAACCTCAATATGGGTATCAAATTAAAGGGCTTTATTGGTAGAATAGAACCCACTATAAAAAAATTAAAATCCAAAATGGCCGCCGCCACAATACGGCGGATTACATATTTTTTCTCACAACTACCTCAATATGGGTATCAAATGAAAGGGTTTGGTTGGTAGAATAGAGCTCACTATAAAAAAAAAATCAAGAAGGCCGCCGCCACAAAATGGCGGATTACATTTTTTTTTCACAAATACCTCAATATGGGTATAAAATGGAAGGGCTTGATTGGTAGAATAAAACCCACTATAAAAAAATTAAAATCCAAAATGGCCGCTGCCACAAAATGGCGGATTACATATTTTTCTCACAACTACCTCAATATGGGTATCAAATGAAAGGGCTTGGTTGGTAGAATAGAGCTCACTATAAAAAAATAAAATTCAAAATGGACGCTGCTGCAAAATGGCGAATTACATATTTTCCACAACTACTTCAATATAGAATCGTTGGTTAGTTCTGGTTAGTTATAGTAAGGCGAACTCAATAGAATGAGAAGTATCAACTAACAACAAAACTAAAAACTTGAAAATAAATTAGGTAAAAAAACTTTTTATGTTAAACGGTTTTATTGTACTAAAAGCTAAAAAATAATTCGGTAAGTCCTAGCTACCAGATCGCACCAATCTTCTCATCAATCTGGGGTATTGATCAGACAAATAATAAAATCGTTGGGCAATTGACATTTCTATCATAATATTTACTCTGGATACGCTTCAGTTTTTTAAAATATGTATTGTATAATTTACAGTGTCTATTTATTTTTCCATATGACAATTTTTCTATTTTTACCATTTTTGAAATTCTTCTTTATACATTTGAGTGTATGGAATAATCTAACTCTACCAAATAATTTAATTAAATAATTAATTGGAAAATTTTCACAAGGATGTAAAAAACTAGTATTTTTGCAGATATTTTCAAACTTTTGAATTAATTTTTATGTATTACAATACTTTCAAAATTTATTTGAAATAAATATTCTAATAATGAAATAAACTTTACGAAGTCATTGTGAGGCATATTCAAATTTCCAAATACGTCTAAATTAGCATTTTTATATGCTTTATGGTAACAAAACAAAGTCGTTTCATCTAGATCTTGATATGCCTTTGAATATGCCTCACAGCTTTTTCAGGAAATCTGTAAAATTTGTTCGCACCATCATCGTAGGATTTATTTTTACAATTTTTAAAACTGCAAACAAGGCCTACTTTTTTTCTTTCTTCTTCCATGATAGGTAATTAATTACACAATTCACAGAATATTATAGTCCAGAAAAATAAAACGTATCGCAATAAACTATATAAAATACATTGACCGTTACCGAGTCGTTGCTTCACCTTTCACTACTGCACTGGCAATTTCGGTTTAGAATTTCGGTTTAGTAGCCCTCGAAGGTCACAGCCTGCGCCGCTCAAGGTAAAAGAGATATCCTTCTGGTTAATATATTTATTCTTGTGGTAATACCAAAGACAATTGTAGTTTGACTATAGACTCCAAGATCAATGCTAAATTTTTGGTCATTAGTTTGGACGCTGGCTTGACTAAATTTATGAAGCGGCAAATTATACGTACTGTTTACGTGCGTGTACTCGATGGCTATCTGCTTCATAAATTCCACGAAGCGAGCGTCCAAGCTGATGACAAAAAATTTAGCATTGTTCTGGGTGTCTATAGTGAAACTATATACAACTGTCTTTGGTAATACAGAAATTTATTTCATTTGTTTTCTACATTAAAAGAATTCAGTATATAATTTATATTCATATAAGTTTATTGTCTAAGTAAAAAGAGTTAAATGGTGTAAAAATACAGGATGTAACTATATTTTACTCCATTTTGGTCACAAATAACTTAAGAAGAAATAAGGTTATCAAGATGCGTTTTTTCAAAGAGTCACAAGATTTTTTAATATTTTTTATTATATCCCCGTTTGGTTGTGACTAGGGCTGGCAAAAACCGGAAAAAACCAAAACCTGTTAACCGGTTTTTAAAAAACCAGTTTCGGTTAAAACCGGTATTAAAAGCCGGTTTTAAAACCGAAAAACCGAAAACGGTTTTCAAACCCGATACACCAAAATCGATTTTTAACACCGAAAACCGAAAACGGTCTTTAAAACCGAAAACGGTTCTCAAAACCGAAAAAAGCTTTTCTAAACGTAAACGACTGGTTTATATATGACTATTTTCAACCAGCATATTTAAAAATGTTTAATAATGTTAAAAAATACATTTTAATAAAAATAAATATTTTTTGAACTATATTAAAAATGGGTTCTTAAAATTTATTTTGTTACATATATAAAACTGAAATCGAATTTAAAAAGTTTAATATGAAAGTTGCTCATTTTTGTATGTAGATTAAGATTCTAAACAAAAATTGGAGTTCCCGTTTAAAAAAAAGTTAATATGAATATGACCTTAAAATTTTAGTCAAGGTCACAAACTAATAATACCATTAAATTGGCCCCTTTATTTCAAACAAGTCTTACTAGAAACGTTTTCTTCTAAAATGCGCCATTTTCTGGTTATTTGCCTGTCTAAGGTTAAATGAGCCACCCTGTATAATCTGTAAACCAATATCCAATTTTACAAAATGAACGGTTTTTCTTTTTTTTAGATATAAACCGCAATCAACCAAAAACCTATTAATTGATATTCGAAGAACCGCTTTTCGATTTTGGTCCGATTATCCAAAAACCGGTATTCGAAAACCGATTATCCGAAAAACCGGTATTTGAAAACTGGTTAACCGATATTCAAAAACCGGTTTTTAAATACCGGTTAACCGGTATTCGAAACCGGTTTTCGGTTTTAGCCAAAACCGCGGTTAACCGAAAACCGGTTAACCGAAAAACCGGTTAACCGAAAAACCGGTTTCGGTTGCCAGCCCTAGTTCTGACAATTAGTTGATCGAAAAAAACGGTCGATTATCCAATACGGGGCAACTTTCTTATTTTAAATGGAAAAGCATGCATATTTTTTTACAATTTTAAAATTTAATTTTCCCCTTTAAAAGACATAGCATAAGGTATGGTTACTACAAAATAATGAATTTATTGATTTCTAAAAAACTAAAAATGAAAATTTACAACATACAAGGTCCCATAAAAAAATACGGCCTTAAAGCTATACGTTATTCACAAAAGAATAGTTGCAGTAATATTATATTACTTTTAAAAAATAATAATATTGTAAATAACCTAGAGCTATGATTACTGGAACCTTGCATGTAGCAAATTTTTATTGTCAAATAGTACTCTTATTTGCTATGCAGTTAATTTTTTAAAGATCAACAAATCCATTATTTTTTGAAATAACGATAGCTTATGATACATTTTTTTAAAGGGAAAGTTGAAATTTAAAGTTTGTAGAAACATATGGTCAAGTGGGGAAAGTGTGACCAGATTTTTTAATAGTTCGGATATATTACTAAATGTTAAGAAAAATATAGTTTCAAAGATAAAACGACATAGCCACCAATAAATATAGTCTTTTATCTATAAAAATGAGAGTTAAAATGTTTAAAAAAGCATACATTTTTTTTTTGTTAAGTCTTTAAAATGTGACAACTGATTGCTTTTTCCCGATCTTCTTGGAATAGTGCAATCATTGCCTTGAAATCACATTTATAAACTGCTGATGTTGAATCGGAACAGTGCATTTAATTAGTTTACACCGGTCTTGATGAATATTTAGAAATGACTGCAGCAACGACAGGCGAGTTAATACAAAATGTTGGGCTAAGTTGAAGAATTGGGCGACCCGTGCCATCTAACGTTAACTTTCACCAATAGTTCAGCTTGTTTTAAGCAGGCGCTGCTTGATTCCTCTTTCCTAAAATTGCACTTGCCCCACCTGACCTTAAATGGTATTTCATGTAAAATAAGAAAGTTGCCCTTTATCAGAAAATCGGCCATTTTGTTTTTCTATTAACTAAAAATCCCAAACAAATGGCGAGAATATGGCAAAAAAAAATAAAAAAATTTCATGCTTTTTGCGAAAACCGCATCTTAATACCTTTATTTGTTCTAAAGTTATTTGCGGCCAAAATGGGTCAAAATAAAGTCGGACACCCTGTATAATATTTATAAACTATGTAACACTTACAAAATTTTAACAGATATGCGTAAAAAGTATTTGAGATATTTTATAACCTTTTTATGCTTTATATACTCAACTTTTATACAAGCGTCTAGCCCCTTGGAAGCAACTATTGATCCTGGCTTTATTTATAATATTTTTAACAATTTTTTGTTCGAAATCAATAAACCTAATGACTTTAACCTAAAAATAAGAAAAAACTGCAAAATAATCCATAAATATAGTTTTTTTATTTTCTGATTATTTTCAAGGCAGCATTGGAAAAATCCCAAAAATTCAGTTTTTTCTTAATATCTGGGTAATGATTATATTTACAAAAAAAAGGTATATAGCCTTTACGATAGAGCTATTACAACTGCATCTTTTTGTATTATAAACTTTTTATAGTGTCCTTTAGTTTTTGAGATATTTATGATTTTACTTTTTCTAAAATATTTAATTTCTCAAAACTGTAAAAAATACAACAAATCTTATTAAACAAAAAATATAGACAATTAAAATGCGCATCTTAATTGTTATTTGACAAGATTGCATAGCTTAAATAATAACACAGACATAAAAGAAAATGTGATTTTTAATAAAATTTTTAGCTGAAAATGCTAAAAAATAGAGATTTTTTTAATTATAATATTTTTACCAATTTTTGTTCAAAATCAATAAACCTAATGACTTTAATCTAAAAATAACAAAAAACTGCAGAATAATCCATAAATATAGTTTTTCCAGGATCCAGGATCAATAGTTGCTTCCAAGGGGCTAGACGCTTGTAACTTACAAAAGTTCGCAAAATTCACTTACACACACAAGTTTGATCTTTATATGCTCAACATAACACTGTATCCACAACACGGGGTATGCGTCTTGTAGTCTAAAAATATGTATTTATTTACCTTTTGAAAATACATTGTTACGTTGATGTCAGACTGTGACATAAGTCAGTGGCGCCTTTACCAATAGGCTGAGTAGTCTGAAGCCTAGGGCGGCGGATTTTGGGGGGCGGCAAATTCGGCCACAATTTTTTTTTTTTACAGAAATAAAAAAATACCTACTTAAATGTTACTAGGTTCAGTGGCGCTTTACCAATAGGGTGAGTAGGCTGAAGCCTATAGCGGCATTTTTAGGGGGGCGGCAGACTATGTCTGATGAATAATTTTGTTGGATTGTGGGTGAGAACCTGAGGACCTTTTTTTCTTGTCTTCTATTTTTTGTACGAAACATTTTTTTAAATGTAAAGCTACACCAGTATGTTTAATTTCTTGCATTTTTGGGATAAACCAAAAAATACCCCATCTTACTTTCACCTTCAGTGGTATATCCTATGTTTTTATTATTTTATTATATTATATAATTTCGAAATATTTACTTTTCAATACATGTAACTGAGGGAAAAACATTAAAATTAATTATTTAAATTAAATAAGTGGTTTAAGGAATAAAATGTATATTTGCTTCTTGCTTAAAATTTCTGACACCATATAATGGTAATTTATAATTTTTTAACTCTTCATGATGGTACTTATATATAACCACTTTTCTTCTTCTAATTTTATAAATTAGGCCAAGGAAAATTGTTAAAATTTATTATTTTGGAAAAATTGTAAACATTTTTTTGTCCATTCTGTATATTTAAACAGACGTATTTTTATTAACAAGCCATTATACATATGGTGTCAAAAAATTTAAGGTTATTTTTTAATAATGATGATAATAATAATAATAATAATAAATGGTTTTTTATTTCAAGCAAAAAACAAAAAAAAGTTATACAATTTACAGTAAAATACATTTGTTTGGAATAAAGGGCTACATCAGCTTGCCCCATATAGAAGCTGCTGCTAAAGCCCAAAAATGGTAAACATAATATATTTGTATTTCAATAAAATAAGCAGCCTACTATAATTAATATTTAATAGCTTTTATCCGGTGAACAGATGGGGCAGGACTCTTTCTTTTTGGATCTTAGAGTAATCTTTACTTAAAAATATAATAACTTCGGCAACGTTATAATTTTTTTTAAACTTCTGGCCTAGCTATTATTGCATCATTTTTAGTCATTATTTATATTGATATCATCATGATGAATCAATAAAGCAAAAGTGTGAAGTTTAAAATACATATATTTATACAGGAATATCAAAAATATGTATACAAAATACGTATACGTATAAAATTTTACTTGATCTGTTTATTTATTATTTGGTATAGTGTATCTCAAAGTATATCGCTTTGGCTTTTGACGGCAGTACTCCAATATACCTGCCGACAGTAATAAAACTGCCAATCACTAGGTATTAAAGGGCAGAACATCAGGGACGGACTCTAATAATATAAAGATTTTTAATTTATTGTTTGTTTAAGTAGGTATAATCTTAAAATTGCATTAAGAAATTAAATATATGCAAAGTTTTAATAATTATAAATAACTATATTATCTATACGTACCTAATTACATTTTTATCTAAATAATACAAATATTTATAATTTATTGTTTATTTAAGTAGGTTTAATCTTAAAATTACATTAAGAAATTAAATATATGCAAAGTTTTAATAATTTTAAATAAATTTATAACTATATTACCTATACGTAATTACATTTTTATCTAAATATCTAAATCTAATTCGGTTTCACTATCAGAGTCATCGTTGAGATTAATTACAATACGATTTATGTTGTTTTGTACAGAAATGTAAGAGTCCTCAATTTTTATAATGTGCTGTACTGAATTTTTCCAGCTCTCAACTGGTATATTATTAATTACATTCTTTATCAAATTTATAACACTGGGACTTAAAGTAGGTGTAACATTTTCTGCTCTAATCTTTGATTTTACTTGGTTCCCCAAATGTTCTATGGGGTTAAACATACAGTGATACGGAGGAAGACGTAAGACAGTATGCCCAGCCTGTCCAGCCAAATTGTCACATACATATTGTTTTTTAATTGCATATGAATTTATAACTTCCAAAAGTTGCGCTTTTTTATAACTGAATTCAAAATAAATATCATTTTCTAACAAATATTTCTGGATTTTAGTTTTTGAACTGGATGAAGGTGGTGCTTTATGTAGCAGACGGCTGTGGTAGCTTGCGTTATCCATGACAATAACACTGTTGTTTGGAATATTTTTTAAAAGATAATTTCGAATGAATGAATAACACTGTTGTTTGGAATATTTTATAAAAGATAATTTTGAAGCCAGTTTTTAAAAGTTCTGCGCTTGTATCCTCGTGATAACACAAGCTAGAATCCTTAATATTCTTTGCAGACAACAGCAAACAGTTTGGGACAAATCCGTCTTCTGAACCAGCGTGTATTATGGTAATGCGTTTTCCTTTATTTGAAGGTGCTTTCGTTTAACAGTTTTGACTGGAATCCACCCATCCTTTGGATACTGTGTTGTGTGTATCGAACCATGTTTCATCAAAATTATGGATCTGTTTTCTAACCTATATCTTTTAATTTCTTGAAGGTAATTAAATCTTCAAGTGCGTAATCTGTGCGATACCATTACTACTTGTCTTTTGTCTATTTTGCGGTATTTAAATCCCATTTTACAAACAACTCTATGGAGGGTGGCACGGCTAATATTTATATTAGTGTCGTCTTCTTCTAGCTTCGTTTTCAGTTTATCCAAGGTAGGAACAACTCCGCTTTTATAAAGACAATATATTTTCCTTCTTATTAGGTCTTGATCACTATTGTCTATAAAGTGAGATCGAAAATCACTACGCTTTTTTCTTTTGTTTAATTCTTCACTATTAATAATATCCCTTATTGACGATATTGGAGTTTTTGTAAGTAGACAGGTTGCTTTTAAAGCTTCTTGTTTAATAAGTCCCCTACTAATTAAAGTGTCATACACATTTTTTAGAACCTGTTTTGCATCTTATGACAAATGATTTTGACGCGACATAGTTAAATGTATTCTCGTAAAATAACTTTTTCGAAACGCACAGTAAAAACGGTTATTCAACATTACAACTAAAATATTAGCAGAAATATTTATATAAATGGTCAAAACTCGAGAGATATTTATACCTGGCCCACCCCTGCCATTATGAACTCATAGGTTTGCCCAATAACAATAGATAATAAATCATTAAAGGTTTATTGGGGCATTGCCCGTCAAAAGCCAAAGCCATTACATTGAGATACACTGTAATTATTATTTATTTGGGTCAAATCTAGTAATAGGAATTTGACCACCGATTAGAAGGATATCTCTTTTACCTTGAGCGGCGCAGGCTGTGACCTTCGAGGGCTACTAAACCGAAATTCTAAACCGAAATTGCCAGTGCAGTAGTGAAAGGCGAAGCAACGACTCGGTAACGGTCAATGTATTTTATATAGTTTATTGCGATACGTTTTATTTTTCTGGACTATAATATTCTGTTTAGTGATTTTTCTGTGAATTGTGTAATTAATTACCTATCATGGAAGAAGAAAGAAAAAAGTAGGCCTTGTTTGCAGTTTTAAAAATTGTAAAAACAAATCCTACGATGATGGTGCGAACAAATTTTACAGAAAACTGTGAAAATGATATGAATAATTTGCTTCTAAGAGTATCCGATGTAATTAAACAGAATGATAATTTTCCTATTATTAAACCTCCAACAGTGTCAGAAAGAGCGGATATACCAATTATTATTGACACAAGTTACCAAAAAGATACACTGCTAGAAACTAATTTCGTAAGATATTTTGCTGGATATCTAATTAAAAAATGTTTAGCTGTACATTCTTGCGAAATTTGTGAGGCATATTCAAAGGCATATCAAGATCTAGATGAAACGACTTTGTTTTGTTACCATAAAGCATATAAAAATGCTAATTTAGACGTATTTGGAAATTTGAATATGCCTCACAATGACTTCGTAAAGTTTATTTCATTATTAGAAACTTTATTTCAAATAAATTTTGAAAGTATTGTAATACAAAAAAATTAATTCAAAAGTTTGAAAATATCTGCAAAAATACTAGTTTTTTACATCCTTGTGAAAATTTTCCAATTAATTATTTAATTAAATTATTTGGTAGAGTTAGATTATTCCATACACTCAAATGTATAAAAACAAGAATTTCAAAAATGTTAAAAATAGAAAAATTGTCATATGGAAAAATAAATAGACACTTGTGTAAATTATACAATACATATTTTAAAAAACTGAAGCGTATCCAAAGTAAATATTATGATAGAAATGTCAATTGCCCAACGATTTTATTATTTGTCTAATCAATACCCCAGATTCATGAGAAGATTGGTGCGATCTGGTAGCTAGGACTTACCGAATTATTTTTTAGCTTTTAGTACAATAAAACCGTTTAACATAAAAAGTTTTTTTACATAATTTATTTTCAAGTTTTTAGTTTTGTTGTTAGTTGATACTTCTCATTCTATTGAGTTCGCCTTACTATAACTAACCAGAACTAACCAACGATTCTATATTGAAGTAGTTGTGGAAAATATGTAATTCGCCATTTTGCAGCAGCGTCCATCTTGAATTTTATTTTTTTTATAGTGAGCTCTATTCTACCAACCAAGCCCTTTCATTTGATACCCATATTGAGGTAGTTGTGAGAAAAATATGTAATCCGCCACTTTGTGGCGGCGGCCATTTTGGATTTTAATTTTTTTATAGTGGGTTCTATTCTACCAATCAAGCCCTTCCATTTGATACCCATATTGAGGTATTTGTGAAAAAAAATGTAATCCGCCATCTTTGTGGCGGCGGCCATCTTGATTTTTTTTTATAGTGAGCTCTATTCTACCAACCAAACCCTTTCATTTGATACCCATATTGAGGTAGTTGTGAGAAAAAATATGTAATCCGCCGCTTTTGTGGCGGCGGCCATTTTGGATTTTAATTTTTTTATAGTGGGTTCTATTCTACCAATCAAGCCCTTCCATTTGATACCCATATTGAGGTATTTGTGAAAAAAAAATATATAATCCGCCATTTTGTGGCGGCGGCCATCTTGGATTTTATTTTTTTCATAGTGGGTTCTATTCTACCAATAAAGCCCTTTAATTTGATACCCATATTGAGGTTGTAGTAAAGTAATATGTAATCCGCCATTTTGTATCGGCGGCCATGTTGGATTTACAATCATAAAGAATATGTTATATTGTATTGTCATCAAGACTAAGGAAGTGTACCAAATTTCAGATCGATCGGTCGTCAGGAAGGGGGTCAAATTTCAATTACTAGATTTGACCCAAAAAATAATTCCAAATAAATAACAAACAGGTCAAGTAAAACCGTTTAAAAATAGTTTTTTTACATCCTTGTGAACAATTTCCAATTAGTTATTTAATTAAATGGTTTGTTACAGTTAGACTATTCCATACCCTCAAATGGATAAATAGAAACTTCAAAAATATGAAAAATAAAAATTGTCATATGCGAAAATAAATAGACACATTTCATAATAATTATTAATATATCTCAATACGACATATTATTAAAGCATCTGTTTTATTTGATTGCATAGATGTTATAAAATGCATTATAATAATATTAAAATATATTTTTAAGAGATAGGCGCCTAAACATGTTAATTTCTTAGGTACGCTCATGAAACGCCTGCAAAATATGCAGTTCGAGGTCATGAGACGCGCTAGGAGACATCAAAGAAGCCGCCTTCGAGATATCCTTCTAGGCAAGCTTTACAGGCACCTTATAACATTAACTAAGGGTGCCAAATTTTATCTAAATTAAATAGAGGGTTCTTAGGATATTTAAAAATACCGACTTTGTTGAAACACTTAACGCCCTGTATCTTAGAAATAGGTCGGACATGTTTTTTAAATAAAATACAAAAGACATCATCCCTCTTGAGTGCCTCGTACACCAGCTAGGAAACACTCTGTGTACAGGATGATTCTTGAACCTATGCGCGTAAATTTGAGGAAATTATTACTAAGTAGAAAACAATAACCAAACACATGAAAAAAAAGTTAGTAAAATATTTCTAACTATTAAGATAATCAAGTATTTTAAATTAAATAAAAACGCGAATTATGAAGACAAATAATAAATAGTTTTTTTGTTTTGGAAATTATTTATCAGTTTTACAAAGCTTTGTAAATTATTTGGCTGATTTTTTGTTCTTTATAAAAAAAATACAATAAACAAGTCATGGTGTTTATAATTGGCATAAGTAATGGTACAGTTTTCTTTCAGTTTTTTTTACGCGATTAGAATTACAATTAGGGCTTATAGTGATTAATCATTATTTGTCCGTAGAAGTATACCTGTTTTGTCTAATTTAAATATTTAGTTATCTCCCCAACTAAAAATAATTTATTATACCATTTTTTTTAAATTTTAAGTCATTGTCCTATAATATCGCAAGTTCATGCGTAAAGGTGGTTAAAAATCACCCTGTGTAATTTATATCAAGAACAACTAAGACGACAATAAAAATGCTGAAGGCAATTTTAAAATGAGAAGTCCACCTGCAAATACCGTTAGGTTAAATTTTTAAATTTACTAAAAATTGGCCCAAATCTATTTGGCAATCAAAAAAAGTTTAATTGCCATTAATTAAACTTTAACAAATTGGGCCGTGTGTCAAATAAAATAAAAATAAAATTTGATTACACTCAGTGCCTAATAGATTTGCGCCATTTCTTAATAAATTAAAATTTTTAACTTAACGGGATTCGCAGCTGGACTACTCAAATTACTTTCTTTAAGAAAGTGTAATTTAAATTAACGAGACCATAAGAGGTCCTTTAAAAACACACATGAATTATCATTGTACTAAATGATCCAACTTTACGAGACCATAAGAGGTCTTGGTGTGTATACCCTGGACCTCGCAAATATATTCGACGATGGGAGAGTATGTGTTTTAGTGGCCCTCTATCTAAAATGCGTCGAACTAAGGAAAAACTATTAATGGGTGTTGTGAGGTCTTTTTAAAACATATGTGTTATAGGTATAGAATTAATCGTCGTGCGACGGAGAATACTACTGAGAGGTCTGTTTGTTCCGAGGTCCGATTTTTGGACCTCGCAAGAAAAAAGACCTCACAACGTCGGTGGACGGTGGGCTATTTACCTCGCAAGATACCCCAAGAAGCAATTTGATTTACTCTTTACACACAATAATTTAATTGCACTAATAACACAGCAATACGTCAATTATGGCTGGTTTTTATAATATCGACAAAGATTAATATTAGTTTAACATATTTACTCTTTGATATCGACGTGTATTAACTAAACTAACACTTCACAGTAATCGTTTATTAAAATCACAAAGAGCACTTAATATTCAAAATTGTTTTGAACAACTTACCCTTTTTTATCTTTGACAATCCACGAAGGCTAAAAGCCTAAATACTAACGTTCCGTGGCTGTCTTAAGCGAGGTAAGAGGGAGCTTGTTGACACAGGACTTACATACTTACAAATTTGGGGGGGGAAGAAAAGTCCTCCGCAGGCAGCCGTTTCCACATTCTAGAAACTTTAGGGATAAAAGAACGAACAAAGTGGGAAGTTCGGGGCCTATCCAGTTGGACCGTATAGGGATGCATACGCGCGGCACCACCAGTTTCTCTGTTGGGAACCGCTAGTGAAGGAACTATACTGGACAATTTCTCAGAGCAAAAACCATAGAAGTACCTATAAAAAAGCGAAAAATCCCCCACAGCCCGACGATGGGCAAGAGAAAGTATCGTTTTTGTAAGTGAAGGATCAATAATGAGACAAATAGCTCTTCTTTAAATCAAATTAAGAATGCTTCGGGTTGTAAGGCACACCATGCCCCAGATATGAGAACAATATTTCCAGGGAGGTGGGATTTAGGACACATATAAATGTACAAATTAGAAGGGGAAAAATACTTTTTGGCTCAAAGAGAAATCCAAGCTTTCTTAGAGCCACCGTGGCTATAGATAAAATGTGTTTATGCCAGTTAAGTTTACTTTTAAATATGACACCCACAAGATTAAGGGTGTGTGTGCTTGCTGCACAAATAATTTGCGTTCAAAATGATGTAGGTTGAATTCAGGTTCAAGTTCACAGTAAGTGACATTAAAAATGCAACACCCATGGAGAGTGCTTCAATTTTGGCTATACTTTAACAACATGTTGGCCTACCACTAAGTAGTAGATGATTAGAATTTAAGCCCGAAACGTCTTGTAAAAACTGAGATATCCTACCTTAATGTTAATAATGTGTTGATGCTCCTCTATTTTCTACACACTCTTGAAGTCGACGTGGCATCGATTGGATAAGGTGGTCAATCTCTACTTGGGGTATGGCATCCCAGGCCACCTGAACTTCGTTGCGTAAAGCCTCCAGTGTTTGTGGGGGTGCGGTAAATTATGCAGTCTTCTTCCAATCATGTCCCAGACATGTTCTATTGGAGAAAGATCTGGAGATCGAGGGGGCCACTGAAGAAGATTTATACCAGAAGCTTCAAAAAAGTTCAAAGTTACACGGGCCACATGGGGTCGTGCGTTGTCTTGTTGAAAAACTGGATTTACAAGTGTTTGCAGATAGGGAAGCAAATATGGTTGTAACACCTCGTTGATGTATCGCTGGGCGGTCATGCTACCTCTAATGAATACTAAACGTGATCTGCTGCCGTAAGCAATGGCACCCCATACCATAACACCCACGGTGCGGTGAACATGCCGTTCAATTGAAAATTGGACATTTCGTCTTTCACCCCGTCTTCTTCTTACTCTGAAACGGCCGTCATTCATCCCTAGGCAAAATCTGGATTCATCGCTGAACACCACTGAGTTCCATTCCATATTCCATTCCCGTCTTTCCCTACTCCATTCCAGCCGCTGCAGTCGATGCTCTGGGGTCAGGGTAGCACAAGATGAGGACGGTATGAAAACAGGCCAAAAGATCTTATTCGGCGATAAACGGTCCTCATTGTTATTCTCCGTCCTACAACATCATACCACTGGTTCGCGACTGCCCTTGTTGAAGAAAATCGATCCCTGAGAGCTAGTAGTCGTAACCAACGGTCGTGCTGTTCTGTAGTCTGCCTTGGTCGTCCAGTACCACTCACACGTGTAGTTCGGCCTTCTCGGAACCATGTAGCTGTGCATTGTCGGTTAGTTCAAAACATAGGCACTAAACACTTATAATTCTCATACTTACTTAACTTTTAAATAAAAATAAATGAAAATAATGAAGATTTTTAAAATATTAAAAAATAATTCTGACAGTTATTAACATTTTATTGCCTAGTAACGATTTATTTTATAATTTCGTCAATGAGGTAATTTTTTTGTTACCCTTAGTTTAAACGACATAAAGCGAGAACAATAATGTATGACCAAACATTGAACATAAAGATCTATAGTAGTTCTTACAATAATGGGTAATTAATTACATGTTATTATATTATTTCTAACTCTGACAGTGACAGAATAATTTAAAAATTAATAAAACTAAAATATTATTTTCTTTCTTCACCTTTATTCGTTTATGAGTATAACAGGATACTGTTGATATCTCAAAAACGAGCAATATTTGACGTATAATTTGTTATATATTTTTAATGACGAATTTAATACAAAGTAAAAATTTGTTTAAGCATACAGGGTGTTCAATTAAAAAAAAAACTTACTATACAATAAAAATTCTCTTTTTGAGGTACCTTGAATATTAACTGGTACTATCAATATAAAGATTTTATCCATATAAACATTTCTTATTTTAAGCTTATTCTTGTATTCTGTACGGGAGCGATGTTATTTCGTGTATAAATAGAGTTCGGACACCCTGTATACGTATACGGTATAAGTTATAACTAAAAATTTGAAAAATGACGAAAAGTAAAGTATCTTTATTTTTAAAAATATGACAAAGTTGTATAGGTTAATGTTGTGGAGAATTAAATTGTATGTCACAATTTAAAGTTACAGAAGTAGAGTATAGAGTATAGTAGTTGTATTTTTTTTTACATTACACATTAACTTTTTAAAATACCTACTTAGCTTAGGGCAGCAAATTTAAAGATAATACATATTTTAAAATTAATTCTATTGAAATTTCTGCTTTTCTTTTGCTCATTATTTAAGTTGTAATAAGTAATGTAAAAGAACTGAAAATACCTTTTTTTATTTTGATACTTTACCTTAAAATTTTGACATTAAATTTACTTCTTTACAACATTTACTTATACAATTTTGTTTTATTTTTAAAAATAAAGGTAGTTAACTGCTGGGTATTTTTCATATTTTTAGGTATAACTTGCCCTGTATAATACAAATCAAAGTAAAATTTTGTATATTTTAGTTTTGGGCCATGCAAAGAGTTTTCCCAAAATTTCTTTTAGGATTCAAAAATGTTTGTTCCATTTGTCCTCTTGCAATACCTGTCAGTTTAAAGAAATTTCGATGATTTTAAATAAAAACTCTTCTTCTACTGGCAACAAGATGATATAATGCTGGTAGAGATGTGAAAAAATGGGTTTACTTTGGTCTAGAAGTTAATCTCTGAAAATATTCCAGGAGAAACCATCTGATAACCTTAATAGTTGCTTTAAAAAATTTGACACAGTGATTATGGATAATGGAAGAAGCGAGTTATGAGGATCGCAGAATGTCGTCATAGCTGAGCAGTAGAGGCGCTCGTAAGATTGTTTAAAAACACAGAGTTTCATCGCATCTGCGCATGCAGCTGAAATAAGTATTCCAATGGAGTAACATTATAACGGCTATTGAGTTTTTTCTGTGTATTTTAAGAAAATAGAGGCAGATAATACAAAATCTTTTAATTTTGTGCTTTTTTCCAACAAATTTACATTTTGACAATAACGCTAGCAAATAGGCATAGCTATATCACAGCCTACTTACATTCAAATAGACATTTGGAATAAAAATATGTTAAAAACGGAATTTACTTAAAAGTATAAAAGACAGGTATGGGCGAACCTATACACCATTTGAAAGAGCATTTGGTTTGTCATCATGGTGTAAAAAAACAAGGTGTTCCATTTAAAATAAGAGATATTGCAATTTGACTTTCTAAAAAATTGAAATTATTTTTTGATCACCCTGTATAATCTATGATCTCGATATGACTACGTATGTAGGAACTTATCTAATCTTGCGGCAAATTTAAGTTTAGAGTTTGATATTGTTAAAAATCATTAATTTAATCGCACCTGCGGTGAAAAATCAGATATACAATATAAAATTAGACACTTGATACTTTAATAAACAAACTTAAATTATTTTTTTTATGTAGAATCTAAAACCGTCATAAAATATAGAGATTGTTCCATCTAAAAAATATAGCTTTTGATACGTCACACTTTTTTGAGACATCCCGTATAGTAGTAAAATAATTTTATACTGTGGCCTTATCCGACCTGTATATGTTTCAGTATTCACTTTTTTAAAAACCCACGTGGTTATCCAGCTACAGACCGTGTCTGCTGAGTCCACTGGTAGTGTCCGGTGATGGCCTGGTATGTAAAGCACTGGGTCGTTGGTCGCACAATGGACGTAAGGTGGGTTTGAATCCTGCTGAGTCCAAATGATCGGAAATTTAGTGGTTAGCTCAACAACAGACGAACAAGGACTAAGGCGCCGGAACACACTTTGCCGTGTCTTGCGCAACCGTAGACATGCGGGCCCTATCCAGTTGGAGGGGTTGGATATCCCCCTTCGATGGGGACGCGGTCTTAGGATTAGAGTTATCGAATATGACCGTGGTTCCGGAACCCACGTTAAGCTGTAGGTCTCGTCTGGCTGACATCACCCACACGTAAAAAGACAGGGTACACAATAAGCCAAGCGGCTTTTAGGGCATGGGTTATCCCGACCCTATTCTAAGGTCTAAGGTCTAGACTGGTAGTAGTGCGATGAAAATCAAGAACTTTTTTCAGGTAAAGGATGTTAAAGAATAAAAAAATTAATCTTAAAGTTAAATATATAATGGCTTAAAAAGGTGTTTTGTTTTAAAGGTGTAAATGTTACCACAGTTGGCGCCCTGTAAATTTTACATTTAATACGGCAGCTAATTTTTATTTCTCATAGAAAAGCACCTTACGGAAAATGTTGCTTGAAATAATATAATGAATAACATTGAAATTTAAAAAAAACTAAAAACAGATTAAACTTTTTGATACCCTGTATCATTGAAAACATCCACTTCTCGATCAATGTAAGTCGGGTTAGATTACCACATTTTAGCCTAGGAAAGTGTGATAGCACCTTTTAGACACACACTGTATATTAAAATAAGGTTATTTATTTGTTGCTAAAAATTCAAATAATGATTAAGTATAATGTAAAAGCAAAAGTTAAATTAGTTCATTTCTTTTAATTTAACAACTCAATTACCTAAATTACCTAATTTTAAAAAGTTTAATTAGTTTAATTTTAATGTCCAAAAGTAACTTCAATTAGTTGGCACAAAGCACTTATACCTAGGGTGTAAAAAAAAATCTCTTTTTGCAGTGAGTTGTGTGTTTGCTATCAGAGTGTGAAATTGTTTGTAACCGTAGGTTGTTGCCTGTCTTTTATATGAAATACTAAAACTTTTCTTTTGCTATTCAAGAAAAGAAAGTTTAACTTTTACATAATACATTTTTCATAATAAGACCAAAGAGATATAAATTAATATCTGCAACAAGTTGTGTCAGTTGTGACCAACGTCCGCCTTAATTTTTGTGTATTATTTAACAAAATAAATAAAAAATATAGTTTATAGTGGTTAGTGGTGGTTTTCAAATCAGTAATCAGATTTTATTATCTCTTAAGAAATACAGGGTAAGACATAAGGTATAATTTTTTTAATGGAGACACCCTGTCATTATATTACCAATAAAAGGAGGGTACACAGGGTGTCAAAGTTTCAATTTTGGTTGTTTTTTAATATTTTCTTTAACATTAAACATTGTTTGATCCAAATGTGAGTATTGGGAGGTTTTAGGTGGAGAATCAGAAAGTTGCCCATTATTTTCCTTTAAAAATGTAGAGGCAGCCACACTGCAGTGTACTTTGCTTTTTTAAAATGCCATAGCTTTTCGGTGCCTTGGTACTAATGTACCGTTAACGACAGCATGTCTTTTGGCGCGATATTTCATTGATCTAAACGTTTAATGCCACACAATTAATAAGTCCCCTTGACGCTCTATCTGGGCCACCCAGGACTTTCCTCAATGGCTGGCTCTAAGAAATGGTACGTGGGACCTGTACTAAGGTGACATTATTTCATACAGGTCGTCGTCTCTAAAGGTCCCGTACGAATTAAGCTGGCGCAATTTCCTTAGAGAGCCTTTTAATACAACGGTGTGGCGCCAGATGCATAAGTTGGACTGTTTGGGAGAGATAGAGGTCAATGTCTGAAATATCTCACCGATAGTTGGTTAATGACAATTTTTTAATTATTGTTAAATAATATTTTATTTCTTGAAGTATTTAATTTGCGTGTTCTTGTAAAAATTTAGTTTTAAAAAATATTGAGTTTTTATACACTTTCCACAACTTTTTATAGTTTTAAAAGTGTAAAACTTTAATTAATTTTTTTAATTTAAATAATATTGTAAACTCTAGTTTTTTAATAACGGTGTTAGCCCTTCTTATTTACTAAAATAATCTAAAAGAGCATTTAGCAACTGCTGCCAGAAAACAGGTCCTTTTTTAAACCACCTCTTACATTTAGCATACAAATATTTTGGAAATTTATTTGTTTACCAACAGGACTTTTACAAAAAAGACCTTTTTTCGTATAGTTAATAATAAAAAGTTTTTGCCATTTGGTAAACACTTTCGAAAACGCGCTGTATAAACTTTCAAGAAATTGCCAACATACTAAAAAAGGTTATTTAGCAAAAGTTTATTTTGGTAAGGTACAAAAATAAAATTTCTCATAAAAATTACGATTTTATTTCAAAGATCGTAAAAATTTCCATTTGAAGGTAAATATGCATCCATTTTTTGTATCGCTACTCATTATTATTTGTTTTATTTATTTATTTTTAAATAGTTCAACTAACAAGCTACAAAAAAACGTAATTTGTGTACATTTACTTATATTTATTAAAATAAAGCTTTATCGTAGCTTGTCACCCGCGAATGGAAATTTTCCCTTAAGTTTGGGATAAAATTGATATTTGTAATGGCGAATAGTGAATATGGTTTTTTGGTTTAAAACGTCGCATAAATGTAAAGTGTGTTATGTCGTTGTATTTGGAATAAAAATTGAAGTTTATTAAGTTTAAAACCAAAAAATACCGTCTATTAAAAAAAAACTAAGTTGTTAATGGTGGCTCAAAGACGGATCGGATCGGATCCTAAATGTAATGACATTATATTATAGAACAAAAAAGTAATAATGACAATGTGTCGTTTGTTTTTAAATATCTTCTTAAATAAACTGTGAAAAAAATAAAGCCGTGTAAAGCATAAATGCAAAACTTTGCCCCCGTACCCCTTACCGCCTTCAAGATCCTAATGGTGTACGTCGAATTTGTTACAGCCATTATTAAAAATTAAAATGTATTCAGGTGTAAATAGACTTTTAAAACACTTGAGTAAACAATCGGTTTTTTGATATTGGGTAAATCTTCTTACCATCATGAAGGTTATTTTCTTGGTAAAATCTGGACAATATTACTTTGGTAATAGTCAATAATAAAGATTTATCACAATCTACAAAAACGTTTTATTTCGGACTTTTAAAACATTTATTTGCCAATATAAAATATATCTACACTAACTTTATATTATTATTCCTATTAACATTGTTTTTATCCTATTTTTAAGAACTTTAATTTATTATAGGTATTATATTTATTAAAGAAGATATAAAAAAAATAGGGATAAAGTTTTACTAAATTTCATATTCTGCTTAGGTAACAATTTTAAGCCTCTGCTGGTAATAAAGTCTCGGCTCGACTTTATTAATATTAAATAAGCCAAGCCACTGACAAAATGTTATCCTTTTTTCTTTAATATTTAATACGGAATTAGGAAAACTTGCTGCTGGGATAATCGTACAACTGCTCAACAAATCGCTTGTGTAAGCGGGGGACAACTTAAATATTTGATATGGGATTAAAACTACTTACTTTCATACTTAACGAAAAATAAGTATCTTGACAAAAAGTCGAAAAACATTTTAGAGAAATAAGAAAGTAACTGCTTGTCTAGGTTAATTTATATATATTGGAAATAGGTTGCGACACATCCCCTACTTTAGGCGGTTCGAAGTAGGGGACGCAAGGAAGGAGCACCCAATCGGGAAAAGTTGGCCAGACTGGGTAAAGTCAGAGCTGATTATTAATCCAGTGGCGCTTAGAATTTGTGCATTTCATTTTGCATTGTTTTAAAAACAATATTTGTTAAAAGATTTATTGCAAAATGTTTTTTATTTAAATTTAAAGAATTTGCAACTTAATAATAATTCAAAACTGTTGTGTACACGGTTGTTCTAATAATACAATAAACTGTATATTTCCGGCACCGACCGACATTTATCTTATTTAATAACATGGCCGAAAAATAAAAGACGTGAAGTCAATATAGGTCAAACCAATACGACCGAATGTCGCGAACCTTTTATAGAGGGACTTTGACTGCTTGTAATTTTCCAACTCTGGCGATGCAGATTTTCACACTAGCCAAAGGTCCTTCTTTTGGAGCTAATTGAGATCACCAAGCGTAGGCCGGTATCGAACTATTTTGTTACTATCAGTAATAGAATAAATAGGCGATAACAATATAACCTAAAGAAATTCTTGAAGAACTCGCAATGACGTATAAACGTGGTGGCTTATTGCTCATTACGTCCTCTGTTGGCAGTGTAAAAACCAAGTGAACCTCCGTGATTCTTATACTTAACGAAAAATAAGTATTCTGGACAAACAGTTAAAAAACATTCTACAAAAATAAGAGAGTTAAACTTCTTAGCAAGGTTTTGCATTCATCGGATACTATCTAATCTGACGATGAGGATTTTCACACCAGCTTGTAGGTATTAACGATGTGTCTAAGTGTACGTGCACAAACAAGGCCGATGCGAGACCGAGCGTTGCGAGTCCGAGCGATACGAAAAAATGTGAACATATTAGTCCTACATTGTCCGTATGTAAGAGAGTGCACTAATATTGGCATATTTTTAAAATGGACGTAACGTGTTTACTGTTACTATTAAAAAATAATTTTCGTCTAGCGAATACTCTAACTAAAAACTGAAGCCAGTTACATTAAGGTATTTATTACTTTTATACTTGTGGTAGATAAGTATAATAGTTGGATCTTCATTATTCCGACTCGCTCGGACTCGCCCGGACAAGCGGTTAGTATAAACGTGGCAAAAATCGCAGAATTGTATTTTTGGCACTGATTAAAAATGTTTGGTTTTCGCCTTTCTCGCGTAGCTTGAACTCCCAAAGCTCGGTCTCGCATTTGCCTTGTGTGTGCACGTACACTAAGTATGAACGTGGCAACTTATAATCGCAGAATTGTATTTTTGCACCGATTTAGAATGTTTGATTTTTGCCTTTTTCGCATCGCTCAAACTCACAAAGCTCGGCCTGTCATCTGCCTTATCGTATTTTCAAAAAATAAACCACATTATTTTAAAGTCCCTTTTTTATTTTTTAAAGACATTATTATATATACCGTAGTTATTTTCTCAAAAAATCTTAATAGTTAAAAAAAAACTTTCTACCCAGTAAATCTGCTGAACTGTTTAGCGTGATCATAAACAAAATATTTTTTGTTTATATTAGGATATCTGAAAAATAAAAATTATGGTTTGCAACAAACAGCATAGTTCTAAATGAACAAAAATATTTTTTGTATTACCGCCAAAAATATTATGTTTTTACGACTATTAAAAAAATATATTTTTTAATGACCCTTTAAAATGCTCTTCGTTTAGATCGTTAACATTAAGTTAAAATACTTCATTTTAGTACACTAGATAAAGTGTTAAAAAGTTACTATCATAAACAGTTAAACGTTTTTATTTCACACTTTAAGTTAATGTTTTGTTTCAACGACAGCTGCAATTTATTTTATTAGAAATATATGCAATGTTACAGTAAACGCGAGATTAACTAAACAAAACGTCAAATTACCTTTGCATTCGTCATCACTTTTTAAATTTATCTGTCGCCAAATATAAAATTTGTTAGTTTAAAGATACATTTGATGGAAAAATACTTAAAAGTCATACGAATATTAATTGAAAATAAGTAAAAAATTAAAAATTAACTGCTTGGGTAATATTTTTACAAAAATTTGAGACGACCAATTTTTAATTTTAAATACATAGGTGCACATTTATAAATAAAATTGTCTTTTAAAAAAATAAGATATTATTTTTTTATTAAGAAACAAATTTATGCTTAAAAAAATTACAATTAGTTTATAATAATAGATAAATAACCATATACCGGGTGCCCACGAGATTACTCTCAAGCATGTTATTTTCTTTAGAAATATTACAAAATTTTGAAATTTTGGCCAGATGCATGCTTGTTTAGCATGGAAATTTCCAATGTTTCAGATTTTTGTGCGGCACATCCGGTTTAACCGGAAGTGCTCACAACTTCGTTATTTTAAATGGAATACTATATATATATATATATATATATATATATATATATATATATATATATATATATATATATATATATATATATATATAGTAAATATTAATTCTACAGGCAATTCCAAGCAAATATATGTATTACATGCTACACCTATCGTAATTAGTTTTGAGAAAATGTCGTTTGAATATGTCATGTCATACGCATTTTTATCATTTTGTTAAATAGCAAATGATGACAAAAAGGGCTAATGCGATTTTTTACACAAATTTAAGAAACCTTAAACCTATCACCAAAAAAAAACAATTTTCGTTTTTACCAGAAGTGCCACAGAAATTGACTTTCGGCTATAAGGAACTTCAATAAATAAAAAATTGATAAAAATGGCGACTAAACTGACTTTATGAACGCCATTTTCTTAAGGACTTATTAAGATAAATGTACCATGTGATACATGTGCTTTCTTGAAATATACTGAAGAATTAATTTTTAGACAAATATATATTGGGTTCTATTTAAAATATCAAAGTTGAGAGCACTTAAGACCGAATCATCCTATTTAACCATATATTTAACCAAAATATTAAAATCGTGTAACACTTCCCAAAAAAATACCAAGCTTGATAGTAATCTCGTGAGCACCTGGTATATAATTTAAATACGAGAAGGTTTTATACGGTTGTAGAAAAAAATTGCCGCCCTACGTTTCCGCTGCCAATTGTTCCCTTCGTAAAGCAAAAACACTTTATGCATTTCTTACATTCAATAATTATTGTAACCACTTTCACTTACCCACGCCCAAATAAGAGTAATTTTTAAATTTAAAAAAAGGAGACTGTATTAAGCATTTTCGAGATAAAATATTGCCTTTTTGTAATACACTTTTCCATATTTAAAGCCAATTGTTTAATACTATGATCAAATACGATCAAAACAAAGATTCAGTAATAGCTCATAAAAATGGGTATCTACATTAAAAGTATCAAAAAATACTTACCATATTTAAGGAGCTTTAAATCAAAACGCAGTTTTTAATAAAACACAATTTTAAGAATTCCCTACCTAACAATTTGTACTGCGACATCTTTGTTTATGAATTTTAAGAAGTTTTTATTTGAAATGTGTAATATTTATATACAGTGCATTCCAATTAAAACGACCCACCCCCTATAATTCCGTTTCTTGTACTCTTCTAGCAAAATCCTTTATTTAAATAGACAATGCCATTTCAAGTACAATGACACTTTATTGGCTACGTGTTTTTATTGCACTTAATCATTCACAAAAATATTTTAAAAAATACGGTATTAACTGCATTAACAGCAACAAAAACTTGACTATAAAATGTCATGTTCCAGAAAGTATAGTTTACCGATGAGGGCGATAGCAACGTTGCCAAAGGCCCAACTTTAAAAACCAATATCAATATATTTAGATAGTGTATTGAAGTTAAATCTGAGAAAATCTGCTATACTACTTAATCCGCTTAATACCCAATCTAAAATATTTTGGTAATCTCAATTAAAATAATTAAACCTTAGGAATATAACCTTTAAATAAGGCAGTTAACTTTTGTAATTTACACAATAGGGAAAATTAATTGGAAAACTTTAATATTTGTTGTAGATGAAAACAAAGCGCTTTTAACGTTACATTAGGATAATTACTTTTCTTGCATAGAATATTTTTTATTAAAGTAAGTTGAAGGATTATTAAAATTCATGTGTTATTAATTTAAATTTTACAGAGCCATTGAACAAGGACTAAACGAAGTATAATTTAAACTTAAAAATGTAAGAAGTCACGTTAACCTTTTTCTAATAAAAGTGTAAAAAGTACTGATGAGTAACTTCTTAACCAAAAGAAAGGGTCTTGTATTGTTAATAAAATGTAATTATTATTACGTAACTACAAAATTAACTTACTTAATATGAAAAAGTTAATATTTATTGAAAAAAAAACCAAAAAGGTTACATTAAGTACCGATATTGCTGCAAAACTAAAAGTCGATAAAATACAGTTTATACACGGATGAACTTAACTATACCAGTAAAAAATTTATTGTTAAAATTTAAAAGGAAGTTATTATTTACAATATTTTGCCTTGTCCAAAATGCTAAAACCTGTAGTAAAATTTGCCATAGGATATACACAGGGTAGTTTAAAATTGCGAAATTATTCTTGAAAAAATTAGGGTAAAATTTAAAATTATATATAATTTTTTATTTAGGTAAAAAAAGCATAAAAGCGTTAAAAGGAATCACTCTAAATTATACAGGAATATTCAGAATTACGAAAATGTTATTATAGGAAATAAAAAAAAAATCAGTTATGAATATTTTTTTACTTCATTGCTACTTTTTATGTTGCTATTTAAATTCTTTATTTATTAGGTATGCATAAAATAAGTAAAATCCATTAATTATTAAAGAAAAATATTTATTTTATTTTAAACCTGATTTTTTTAAGTAATGATAAGCGATAAGCGAAAAGTATAGAAATGTGTAAATTACTAACCTTAGCTTTTTAATTTAGCATTTTAAAAAAATACATTGCCCTACTTTTTTCTTTAATTCTTTTCTTGTATCTTATAGGGCAATTTTCATAGCATTTAGCATTTTAGACGATGTAAAAATTTTTATAAAGAATAACTTTCTTTCAAAATATTAAAATTAAAAAAGTACAGGTATAATTAAGTTTATCCGTGGACACACTGTATATTATCTAAACTTATTATTAAAATATTAGTATGTTTAGATCAGCAAACCTTTCTTGTTTTTTTAAATCTTGTAGGTATAATAGAGTATTGTAATCTCAAACTTGTGTGTCCTTTTGAAAAGCTAGATTATGAGCTTTTTGTGCTAAGGCATTTTAGTTTCTTATTGGTATACTTTTTTATTTTAAAAGTACTGGCCGTAAGTTAGACAAACGTTTTGTTTAAGAAACAATAATATTTTTGTTTCGTGAACTTTCCATTAAAATCAACATTTTTTCCCCCTTCGTTAACCATATTTTCGACTTTGTATACAAACTTAGCATTTTCTCTTTGTAAATTAAATATTTGTCAAGCAAAAATTTTTATTAAAAATAACTTTTTTCAAAAAATTTTTGGTAATAATTATTTGTGCTCTAAACCTCAACCGTGATGAAATTGCCAATAACTTTTTCTACTTATCGTAGTAAAAATTACCTGTTACCTGTTAGTACAGTAAATGTAGTTACTTACAATGGGGTGAGGTTAAAGAAATTAGATATAGGCTATTTTTTTTCTTAATGTACTAAAAGTCTACCACAATCGCATGATATGAAATATTTAAAAATTACCATCTTGTTTATTTATATTTTATAAATAGCTTCTTTATTTGTGCATTTACAAAAATAATGGACATTAATTTTTAAAGCCTAAACAGATGCATTTTTTGGTTAAAAAAATAATTGAAGGTTTTAAAATAAAATAAATAGTCCAAAGTAAAAAAAAATCGGTAATAGGTATAAATATTTTTATTTAAAATCCATCGAGCGCTTTCGACCTTAGCTAGTTCATCATCAGAACGTGACTAAAAGTAAGTTGATAAATAGTTTTATATAATAATAATTAAAATAGTCACATAAACAGTTTTTAAAATAATGGTCAACTAAAACTAAATTAAAAGTAACACTTATTTGTGATATTTTACTTTTTTAAACTGCAAAAAAACAAAAACCCCGTAAATTTAGTATATTGGTTAAAAAAATCTTACTTTTTTAACTACTTCCTCAAAAATGGTATGATTAGATACTAGATACAAAAAGTACCCCAACATTAACCACATTTCGTTTCTTATATTGTGCCATTTCTAAACACAGTATTATAGTAGAGTTAACATAGCAGCTTACAAAAGGCCAAGGTGGAAAAAATTAGAGACAAGCTAGACACGTAGTCTGTTGTACAATAACATAGTCTACCTGGAAAAAAATATGACTAGTAAGAAAAAAATTAGAATCATTTTAAATATTTGTAGTTTTTGCTTATATCCTATTTAATATAATTTTTAGAAAAAAAAACACGAAGAGTCCTTTATTGTTTGAATATTAAAACTGCTTGATTGAACTTATTAAGTTTAGGTAAAAATTCAAAGACATACACGGTAACTCAAGAAAAAAAAAAATAAAATTATAAGATATTTATCTAACTATTTAGTCCTAGATCCCATTGTATAAAACAATTTAAAAAACAGATAGAAGCCGCAATGCGTCTTTAAAATCATAATTTTTCCAATATTTGACGTAAAAAATTTATTAAACCATCCTACTATGATATATTATTTTAATCAGAAAAAAACAAGCAATTTAATTACTTAATCATTTATAGGGTGTCCCTAATAAAAAAAAACATGTTTGGGTCATATGTCAAAAATGACAGCTCAAAAAATTTTTGGCTACGCCACTGGGTTTTACGGAAAAAAGTGTCTTTATAATGTGCAATTAGTTTTCTCGTATCTGTAATAACAACAAAGCTACAGGGCCTTTTCAAAAGTGAAAAAAATCGAGAAACACCCTGTATCTCTGAAACGCTTCGCGATAGCGATGATCTGTTTTTACCATAAATGTTTTCTCCAAAAAAGAGCTCGAGGATGGGGTATCAGATTTTTAATATCTCTTATGGTTTCCAAGTTTCCCATAAGGGACAATCAAAATGGGACACCCTGTACAATTTCTTTAACCTCAACATCCAACTTGCCTGTACTATATAGCTTTTTAGATCTTCATATATGCTTTACCAATTAGATAAACGGTACTTGTTTTCATTGAAAAAAGTTGCAATACATTTAACAATTTTTTGTCATGGTTTGTGCGATTAACTGCTTCCCTTACCATTTATTATGCATAAAAGTGCGTCATTACCAATAAAAATAAAATACTTTTTGTTGGCTTATTGCAAATGTTTGTGAAAATCCTTAGCCTTTTTATGTGAAAGTTAGGTTCTTTACTTGAAAATATTTTTATAAGGGTTTCGAGAAAAGAAATCACACAATTTTACTCTTCTGCCTTGTTAGGTTAACAGCAAACCACAGAAATAAGTATTTACTTGAAACATAATTTTCTGGTAGATAAACTTTTCGTATCTACCAAGCTAATATTCTTACTTTGCTTTACCTTACGTAAAGATGTGTTCTAACATTCACCTCTCGTGCCTGATAAATAAGTATGCATTAGCGGTGAGTTTCTTTATCCTGCCTTTCTTACCATATACCTTGGGAATTTGAATTGACGACGTAAAGATTTTAAAACATTGACTTTTACGTATAATACCAGGTTGTATTTAGACATTATAAACCATTATTCCTAAAACATTTTTTTATTCTTCATATCAACTTTTTATTTATTATTATCAGTGGCTTATAGCAAGTATAATCCTACAGTAACAGTGTCTTTAGTGCATGCTAAAGATTACGAACTAGGTATGTGGGTAAATCAATTTTTTTTGTCCAGGCATAATTTATTTCAAATAATCATACTTTTTTTTCTTTGTGGATTTTTTTAACAATAGGTAACTGGGGTGACTGTAAGAGGGTCATTTTTGCACTTTAAACTGTCTAAAAAACATAGTTTATTTTTGTTTTTTATAGACCAAACTTGGACAATAAAATTTGGATCAAATACGATATAAAATAACAAAATTTACTTAATAAAAAAAAATAACTTTTGTGTTTCTGCTGATTGTTCGAAAGACACACATTCAAGCCAGCCACTATCACTGAGCCCGCAGTTATAATCGATCTCAATTATTTACCAAGAATACCGACTTACCGACAGTGTACACTCAACGTTAATAATTTTTGATTTAGAAAAGTGTTATGGTTGTCCAACGGACATATTTTACGAAGAACTCTGCTGGAACCAATATGCAGGGTGTCTCTAAAAGGTACAAAATGCTACCACAAATTCTCTCTCTCT
>JACEGR010008038.1:0-41644 GCA_014170235.1 Listronotus bonariensis
AGTTGGTAGGTTGCAGTCAGTGTTAGTTAAGGGCCGTTAGTAAAACTCTTTTTGTTAGCCTAGCTTTCGGAAATCTTTATTCCTTCTTCAGGGCTTCTGTAAAAGCAGAAAAAGCACATTGTATACTCTCTATTAACAAAACTGAAACTAAGAGAACACAATCGTCCCCTTTACAATTTTAAGACTTACCAAGGGTGAATTTAAGTTGAAAACTGAGCATCTTGTGCCGAACAGAACATATTTATATTATAAAACTACTAAAATTCTACATGATTAAGACACTACTTTGATTACAAAAATTAATTTAATTGGCCTAATTTCTAAAAAATGCAGATAAACTTTTTCTCAAGACACCCATGCTGCCGTGTACACGTTTTGAAGGTCGGGGTTGTTTTGGGGTGTGTTCGGCTTGGAGACGTGCCAGGGCTTTACCAGGTGTTCCTAATCCGCACGTCGCTGAACAGGAGGTTCGGGTAATTTTTCTTTCTTTTTTCTGTGGAGCTCTTTCGTCCCTGAGGCTCTATCGGCCTAAGGTTTCTTTTTCTTAAATTTCGGGCTTCTTTGTCCCTTGAATTGTGGGCTTCTTTGTCCCTTGATTGTGGGCTTCTTTGTCCCTTGAATGGAGGCGTCCGTTAACAGCAGGAGTGTCCAGTTATTGTTGCATCATAGGACGGACCGTTAGCAACCAGGAACTCTGCGGTATCGTAGGACTTGGCGGTTTCTTTGGCTTCTTGAAATTTTGGAAGTGGATTCGTTTTTTGCAAAGAACTGGAGTTCACCGTATTTACGTCAAAAATCCGTACGACTGCGCCAGTGTTATGTTTGAGCCTTAGAAAACCACTTTTTAAAAAAAAGAACTTTTATTTAAAATAAAAATTACAAGTTACACTTTTGAATTCTAAATGCTAAGTTTTTGAATTTGAAGTTAACAATAACAAAAATATTCGCTGATACTCGAGTTACTCAGTAAGGTGGATGAAAGTATTTATAGTTTCGTACTGCGCAATTGATATTTTCTAGAACGATTTGTTTGTCACGTAGGCCATGAGACAAAAAATGGGTATTCACCATGTTTTTATAAATAACAAAAAAGGATTGTAAACATTATTGTCAGCAAAAAGACACTTGGATGTTTATTTAAGACGCAAAATAATATGAAACATAAAAATATGCAATTTCCTGACTTGAAGGATTTTTAACTAAATACGTTCATCCATTACAAATAAAATAAAATATTTATTAAATATTATTTTAAATAATATGGTATATTTTTATATATAACATATATATCTTTAGTCAAACCAAATTATTTTATTTTACCATATAATCAAAACTTAATTTGCAAAATGGTTTTGAATAATGTAAATATTAATAAAAATCTTAAATCCAAATTAATTGCCAAAAGAAAACAAATTAAAAATAAATTAAATATTTTAAAACACGGTCAAGTTATCCATGAAAGCCTATTTCAACCAATAACAAAACATCTACAAAATATTGAAACAAAATTGGAACCAAAAAATAATAGGGATCGGACAAATAATACCGAAAATGTATTAAACAGTCAATTAACACCGAAAAAAGAAAAAAATATAAAAGAAGAATTATCTAATGATTCTATTATTGAAGAAGCAATGGAAAATGACTACTACAAAAATTTTAATTCAATAAATTCCGAACCGCTTCCTTCAACATCGACGCCTCTGCAAGAATTAAAAGAAACACCCAAAGGATTAATACATAACATCACTCCCCTAACAGTTCCACATATGAAAAGAAAACTTAATTTTTCTTCAGCAAAGGTCCGTATAACCTAAGAAAGGTATTAGTAAAAAATCTACAAAAAGAACTGCAAGAAGATGAGGCAAAGAAGCAAAAGAGTATGAGGAGCAGCTAAGAAAAACTATAGAAGAAAAATCTTTTAGTGACTATTACGAACAATATCATTCCTTACCTTTAAAATATATTAAAAAATGTATTAAAGATCCGAATAGTGATAACTCGGATGGTAAATTTCGTGTGAAATTTGAAAAAGATATTGAAAGATTTTCCATAGGTAATAAAACAATAAATTTTGATGGACCTGATCTTATAATTGCTGGAAAAAATACAAGGGTACAAAAGGTCTTTATGGTTTGCTTTTTAATCAAAATGTTCCAGTACTTTATACCAATGATGATGCAAAAAATTATGCACGAATTTTATTTAAATCAAATGCTGTTAAAAATATTACTTCTAGTAAAAATATGAAATTTAAAAAAATTATTGAGCCCTTAGTATTAACTGCTAACTCAAGTATATCAGACGACGACGACGACGAAGAAAGTTTAACAACGCCACACCAAGGTCAAGGACTACGTATGACAGTATCGAATAATCCAATTGATTATGTTTACTGGGATGATCCAAATGAACTTGTCGAGAGGCTAAGATTATTACTCGCATCACAGACTGCAGGCAATACAGGTCATACAAATGAAATTAATTCAATTATTGAAGAGCTACGTGAGGCCAATATAATAGAGTAATTTATTTTTGAAATAATGTCAAGGTTTGCTACGAAAGTTAAGCAACAAATTGTCGACGAATTACATAAACCTGCTAGAATAAATTTTAAAAGAAGAAAGGTTATTATTAAATCTTTATTAGATTTAATGCAAGCCGATCTTGTAGATATGAGAGAATACGAAAGGGAAAATAATGGTTATAAATATATTTTAGTAGTTATTAATTGTTTCTCTAAATTTGTATGGACATTTCCTTTAAAATCCAAAGCTACTTTTGAAGTAGCTAAAGCATTAGAACGTGTCTTTAAAATTCAAAAACCACAGCATCTTTGTACCGATTCAGGTACAGAATTTACAGGAAAGGCTGTACAAGATTTATGTAAAAAATACAAAGTTATTCATTATGTAGTTTATAGTGAGAAAAAAGCTTCAATTGTTGAACGGGTCAATAGGACTCTTAAAGGAATGATGTGGAAAGAGTTTAGTATGCAAGGATCGTATAAATGGTTAAATGTTTGAAAAAAATTGTTGACATTTATAACAATAAAAAACATAGAACTACTGGTTTAAAACCTTCAGAAATTACAAAAAAACACGAACATTTTTTACTTAATACAGTGTATAACCGAATTAAAATGACATCAAAACCTAAATTTAATGTGGGTGATCATGTACGTATTTCCAAGTTCAGAGGTGTATTTGACAAAATGTACAGACCTAATTGGTCCACAGAAATATTTACGATCAAAAAGTTCAACTTACTAATCCCGTAACTTATTTACTTCAAGATGAAAATAAGCAAGATATTAAAGGAGGTTTTTATGAGCTTCAACTACCAAAAGTTAAATATCCAAATATTTATCTAGTAGAAAAAGTATTAAAACGTAGTGGTAACAAAGTCTTTGTAAAATGGTTAGGCTTTGACAACAAACATAACAGTTGGATTGACAAGAATAATGTAGAATAAGTAATTCTAATATTTTTTAATCTTATATGTATTATAATTTAAAAAATAAAAGCACTGTTTTATTTAATAAATTGTTTTATTTTACTACAATATATAAAAAAACCTTAAAAAGTTATTTTTACAATTTTAATCTTGTCTTCGATCTCTATTATCTCCTGCACACGTAAATTTTACAACAGTGTGCTTGGCTCCTGATCTTCTTACAATCTCTTTTTGATAGGTACAAGGAAAACAAGGAGTGTTTATCATATCAGATTGACCTTTACACACCGGACAGACATACTTAACGGGAACAGGCATTTTAACTAAATTTTTAAAATTGTTTATACACTCACACGTTTACGGTTGAAATGTTTTAGCACTAATGTCCTTTAACACTTTATTGCAAAACACACAATTTCTTTGTGATGTAGGAGGTCCGTCAAAATGATCTTGCCAATCGGGATGATTGTAGTGTATAAAACAAGGTAATCTTGTTCGTAAAGTAAAATTTGTTCTATATTCGTATGGTAGTTTTCCCCAAATATGTAATAAATCAAGACTGTCTACATATCTTAAAAAAAAAATTAATGGTAAACTTTTTAATTCATTTGCAGTACAATCTTTTATATTTATATTATCGGTTAATAAATCAAACATGTGTTCTGTCATCGTTTTAAAACATTATGGAGCCTTATATTATATGTATGGTTATTATATTTAATCAGTATAAGTCAATTATTTTCCCCTACCAATGACGCAATACTAGACAAAATACATATATATAAGCAAAAAATAATCATATTTAATCATTAGCAATCAAACAGCTAAAAATGTCAAACCAAATCCTATTTTTTATTCTACAATATCTTCTGTACAGTAGTTTTATAACTTATAGTAACTGTGAAAGTACTTGTGATATATATAAAGATAATTATAATTATTTAAAGGACGATTATGATACTTTATATAATACAAGTCTAAACTTGTATAAGGAATGTACCAATCAGCTTAATTATTATGTTGAATTATATGATAGTGAACTAGAAGTGCATGATATGTGTATGGAATCACTTCAAAAATGTGAGAATAAAACAATAGACCTGACAAACACTCAAAACTTTACAAGTCAAGTTAGGTTATTAAAAGAAAATATTGAATTGGAATCGGCTTTGCTTGCACAAAAAGCAAAACAAAAACATGTGAAAACAAAAATTTAATTTCTCTTTCTCTTATAAGTGAGAAAACACAAGAAATATTGGATTTAAGAAACAATTTAACTAATCTTACTGTTGAAATTTATAAGGTAGACAGTGATTTAAAGGAATGTCAAAAAATCTTAAAAATAATTTAAAATACCAAAATAAAATTTTTGACAATCTAAATGATTGCATTGAACGAGAAGAACTATTACAAGAACAAAAAAATAAATATGTAACTAGATTATCTACTTGTCGAAAAAATAATCGAAAACTAAAAGAAAACTGTACTACTAAATAACTTATATTTATTTTTTTATAATATTTTAACTAATAAAGAAGCAATGAAAAAGTTTCATTTAACACTAAAAATAATTTAACACTTCAAATGGTTACATGGTCTTTTGCATATAGAGCTGCAAGAAAGGGACCATGGGAAACATATGCAAGAGATCAAGAACGTTTTTACCGACGAATTCAACACTATAAACCAATTTTAGATAAAATATTGGATCCTTTTCATAGAAACAAAATTTATGTAGCACGATTTATTAATTAAAATATATTTTATTATATAAAATGATTTTTTTAACATACAAAGTCCTTACAAATTTTCCCACCTTTTTTCAAATCAAACCTACCCGAGCCAAGACAGAGCAAGCAAGCCGAGCCTAACCTTTTTTAAAATTTCCTGCCAATTTCCGAGCCAAGCCGAGCCAAGCCTTTTTTTAATTTCCCGCCAATTTACTTGTAACATTTTATTACACCACATGGGTAGTAGCAGACTAGCCTAACCCAGCTTTCTTTTCCTACATTCTTTGTCTCTTTCTATACCTACCTATATCCATCTCTCTCTCTCTTTACTTCTTTTAGGCTTGGTGAAGAACTAAAGTTACGTGACGTCACTTCTTGTACCGACAACAGCGACATCTACACAGCATCATTGGTACCAGATTAAATTATCAATTATCTTAAAATTTACCTCTACAAGACTAGTATGACGTCATAACAAAGATGGTACAAGAAGTCACGTGACTTCTTCAGCTAATCTGAGGCTAACTTCACACCATACAAGAAAGATTGTTATCAATTCCAAGAAATAAACATAACCTCAAAAATTTTTTTTTGCTGAAGAATGGACAACATGCCATCGACTTCTTTGTTTCTTTTTGCGCATGCGCAGTAGAGAAAAAGTGTCGCAGTATCCCGCTAGCTACACTCATATATGTTCAAAATATTAAATAAATTGATAATGGATTGATGCTCAGGATTACTTACTGCCTTGGTTCCACTTTGTCATACATGAATTCAAAAAAAAGACATGTATAGCCATTTAGGGGTTGACGCAGCGGCAGCACCACTCTTTGTACATACTATCAATTTTTGTTTTTCCCGATTATATTTTTCCCTAAGTGACTTCCATCTTTTAGCACAAAATTCCACTAAAAACTAAACCATAAACGCATCTTACCCATTATAGAGACCTACTTTTATGCACAAAGGCTCTCAAAATTAATAAACACAAACTCACAAACAGACATTGTTTTGTTTACATTTTTAAATAAAACTAACCTTCAAATTTGGAATTTTTCAATTTGACGCTTGACTGTGCCAAGCACCTTGGACCAATTCGGATTGTGTTTTATAATTGACCTTGAAAGTAAATTCCATTTTCAATGGTTATGTATTTTACCATTTGTGGGTGCTCAAGATCATAGAACTTTACGGATGTAAACAGACAGATCCCATTTAAAATGAGTAGAACTAACCCTGTTGTTTCTTTGTTAATTTCTTTACGATTTAATCTTTTCGCAGTTAAAATTTATACGTTGCAAAATGTATAACCTTTATTCAATATGGTTACATTGTTGACAAAGCAAAAAAGCAAAGTTAAACGGGATAAAAAATGTATAACCATTATTCAATATGGTTACATTGTTGACAAAATTGTTGGCGCTTAAAAACGTTTTAAATTCAGTTTTAAGTTCGGTTAGACCCTTTTAAAAATTTTAATGGAATACCCTATTTTTATTATTGTAATCAACTTTATTATGACCTGATATAATTGTTTTTTTACTACTGTCAATTTCAAAGATATGGTATCATGCCATTTTCGAAAGTAACACATAAACGGTTAGGTATGGTCAATTATCTAAAAACCAATATTTGTCAAAATTGGTACGGGATCTGACATTTATTGAATGATATTTATGTCAAACAGAAATTCTGGCTAATGTAAACAATAAAAAAATTCCATTAACCACAACCACTTGACGATGGCTGAATACATTAGGTGTGAAAGGCAAAAACCGAAAGAAAAATAGAATAAAATACATTTTTGACGTTTACATTAGCCAGAATTTCTGTCTGACATAATTTATCATGCAATAAATGTTAGATGTAAACCCACCATAAATTTATAATTAGCATTTTTGCGACCTTTTAAGATTCTTAAAAAAGGAAATTTAATTATGGAACATCGCAAATGCAATTCCTGAATTTAAAATGTCCGGATACTTCCTTGTACTTTGACGACTTTCGATAGGATCGTTTTTGATCATACCCGGTCGTTTCTGTATTCAAGCTTGATTACATATTTTCGAAATTAACAGAAATCAATAAAACGATAATATCAGGTCATGATTAAGTTGAGAGAAGCAATTAATTACAAGAATAAAAATTAGTGTATTTCATTTAAAATTTTAAAATTCTCTAAGCTACAGAGAAGCCGCGCTTGTTGCTGCTCCGGTGGAGTCGGCCTCGTCAATCACCGGAGTTAAGCATTAAGGAGCGCGGCCATAGCTTGGATAGTCATATCTAGATGGGAAGTTCTCGAAATGGGAAAAAAAACCTACGGAGAAAGTTATAAACTTGGCAACCTCGGAAATGTAATTTTTAATTCTTCATATTAAGTTACCCCTTCGCACAAAATTTTGTTCATTTTTATTTAACGATTGCTAAGATAATCTATACCGTTCCAGTTTTTTCTACTAACCCTGTATGCGTTTTTATTGCATTTGGAAATTTAGGCTGTTTGTCGTCAGCAAATTGGTGTAATGGATCTTTGCTGTATTAATTTTTATTTTTAATTAACAATCGTCTTAAAATGTGGGTGTGTGATACAACTTTCACGAACTTCAAATGTCTTTTATTATTAACTGATTTAATATGACGTTTCAGATGGTGTCTATCTTCAACCACACGCTAAGCAACTTGGTAAGCGTTAACATTTACTAGTTTATATCGCCATTACCGGATTTCGGATTTTAACTGTTACATATACAGAGTGGTTAAGTAATGGGACAAAATGTAACTGGAGAACTGTGAAGTTAAAATATTGCGATTTAGCTTAACTTACCTTAGTACAAAAGTTGATATTAACCGAGATACAGGGTGTCAAAAATTAAAAAATATTTTAATATTATTTCTATAACATTTGATAGGTTTCAAATATTGTAAGAAAACTTGGTATCTAGAGGTTTTTACAAGAGTCATTTATACCTGATGTTAATTTTTAAGTATTAACAAAAGACGCCACCTACACTAATTTACTTTTTTAAAGCGTTTATAATTAAGTAAACTTGTAAATTCTCCTATGTTTTTACACAAAAAGATATTTTTGTGTGATACTTAGGGACCAATAATATAATTAAAATAAATAATACATAATTGGTTTTATTTTGTCCATATATTTTTCATTTGGTGATTCCAGGTTAGCCTTTCTTTAAACCAAGATATTACCCACTATATAGGCTTGTATTTTTGTTAAGAATAAAGGTTTTTCGGCCTTTTAGATTTTTTTTAATAATAATAATAATAATAATAATAATATAACCCAGCCAAAGTACTACAGACATGGATTGATTACAAAAAGCTTTTGATACAACATCGCATGAATTAATATTGCATCTGCTTAAAGATCTCAAGGTTCCTCCTAACCTGATTCCTTGCATCGAACAGCTGATGCCTCTTTGGAAATCTAAATTCTCCATAACATCTGGAGCACAAAAAATCATTACTGATCCCATAACATTTAAACGGGGAGTATTTCAGGGCGACTCACTAAGTCCTCTATTATTCTTTATATCGCTGCTTCCCGTATCCGTGTCTCTTCGGAAGACTCGGGGGTATTGCTATGGACCACCTGGAAGAAGGGAGCGTAAGGTAACCCATCTGTTTTATATGGATGACCTGAAACTCTACAACAGTCTCTTAAAGTGGTTCACGAATATACCAAAGATGTTGGCATGGAGTTCGGACTTGACAAATGTGCAAAACTTAGTTTCACCAGCCTAAGTTTTGCACATTTGTCAAGTCAGAATCTTATGCCATCGATCGATCGATCGATATGGTAACTTGCTGACAGCACGATTCTCCGTCCGCTTAGAAATAACGAAACGTATCGATATTTAGGTATCGACCAAAATCGTACTCAGGATGTTAAAGCTGTAAAGACCGAGGCTGAGAAGCAATTACAGGCAACGCTTAAGGAAAATATGGAAATCCGAAATATCAGGATTGAATAAGGTTGCTGCAACTAACATGCTAGCAGTTCCTGTATTGCTTTATTCGTTTGGAGTAGTTAAGTGGACGCGAGAAGAGTTGCGCGAACTGGACGTTAGCACACGAAAAATGATGCATCTTCACCGCAGCATCCATCCCCGCTCATCAGTCTCCGCATTTACCTCTCACGCCATCAGGGAGGTCGCGGCCTTTAAGCTTGGAGTGTATGCATGATCGTTTGGTTTTGAGGTCAGGTTGCCAAAAGCACGGATCCACTGCTGCAGTTAGTAAAAGAACATGAGATGGCCAATGTTGGAGCATTTTTGTTCAAGGAAGCCGAGCGAGCCGCGGAGAAATTCGGTCTCAGATTTGAAATAGATTCTAATGACGACCAATTACTTATAAGACAGGAGTCTAGTGCTGTAACAGCTGCAGTTAAAAGAGCCAAACAACGGATGCTCTTAGAAGATCACATCAATAAGCCGCAGCACGGAGTCTTTTACAGAAACATCAATAGACTCGATCTATCTCGAAAGCTTACGTTTGGGTTTTTGAAATCTGCCGAGCTTAAGTCTGAGTCCGAAGGATTCCTACTAGCATGCCAAGATGGGGTGATAAATACATTGGTGTACCGAAGCCAATTTTCCAACGTTCTTGACACCGCATGTCGAGCCTGTCGACAGCAACCCGAAACCCTTATGCATTTATTGTCAGCTTGTCCAGTGCATGCTGTCAATAGCTACATCCATCGGCATAATGACGCTCTTCGGGTACTTTACTATCACCTGAGACATTACTACGACATCGATGAAGCAGCAATACTGCCGTTTGCTCCCGGAGACATTGAGGCAGTAGTGGAGAATGACAACTGTCGCATATACTGAAACTACGCGTTCCCAACAACGCATCAAATTCAAGCAAATAAACCCGACATCGTTCTCCTTGATATGACAAACCACACCATGTATGTAATAGAGTTCTCCGCCCCAGCGGAAACTAACATCGATATAAAAGAACGGGAGAAACGAGCCAAATATCAAGATCTTTTTGGCGAACTTCGGAGGCTCTATCCGGAGTATACCGTGCGATTGGTTGTCTTGATAATTGGCGTTTTGGGAGGCATGAAGAATAACATATTAAGGGAAATGAGGTACATTCCAGCATGTGAAAATACATCCGAACAACTGGTAATGAAGATGCAGAAATCTGTTGTCCTTGGATCCCTTCGTCTACTGAGGCAAATGAATTTGGCCGAAGATCACTGACCGAGCGGACGCGAGGAGTGGTCTTCGATATTGATGGCCTTCCGCACGACGCCCTATGGGGTCGGAGCCATGGGATACGTCGTGTTGGATCTTTTAGAGAATAATGAAAACCCCGTGTGTGGGACGGGTGTAACAAAGAAATTCCCCACGGTATTTCCTTTCTGTCGTAAAAGGCAACCAATAGAAAAACCACACGACTTTCTACCGAAATCTGACCCACAAGCAATACGACAACCGCAATGCTAAACACCCCACAGCTAAAGCAGTTAAAGATTTCAGGGGAGGCATATGGGAGAAACTAGTTCGGCATACATCTGCTGCCAATTGGATTAAGGAAGAGACAAAAAGTAGACATAAAATACCTGTAATGACATCATATGAAATTGGTACTGACGAACTGAACCAAGTGCTAAGTAGTATCTCTTCAATTGGAAAGCCCCTGGCCTAAATAAGACTCAAAACTTTTGGTACAAGCGACTCACCAACATTAGACCAAAACTTTTGAAATTTTTAAACGAAATTTTAACAGATCCGACAAAGATCCCTAGCTACCTAATGAAAAGAGACACATTTATGCTTCCAAAAACAGACCAACCATCTAAAGACGTCAAAATCCAGATCCATTAGTTGCTTACCAACATTATATCAAATACTGAGTGGTATAATATGCAACAAAATATACAAACACATGACAGACCACAAACTTTCTGCAGAGGAACAAAAAGGATGCAGGAAACGGGCTCAAGGATGCAAAAACAACTGACAATAGACAACACAATAACAAAAACTATGTCTTTAAAACAAAAACTGACTTATACACAGCATTTATTGACTACCAAAAGGCATTGGATAGTGTTTCTCATTCTTGGCTTGTACAATGTTTATTCATGTACAAAGTTAACCCATTTATAACAGATCTTTTAAGGAATATGATGGAATCTTTCAGCGCGTTGCCTAAGCGCATTGTGGTTGTGTATCGCTATTAATCCAGTATCGACCAAGCTTAACGAACTAAGATGCAAATATGATTTGAAAAAGACGTTTAGCTTTAACACCCTATATACATGGATGACATTAAAATATTCTCATGACCACAAAATGGACTTAAGATGCATCGCAAATTTTTTTAACAATATACAAATGAAGTTTGGCCTAGACAAATGTAAAATTAATCATACGAAATGGTAAATGGCATGAAATTGAGGGTCAAAAACACACAACGGCATCTGGTGGTGGAACCATCGCTCACATGCAGAAGGGTAACACATATGAATACCTGGGTTTTGCTCAGTCTCTAGACATACAAGACGGCAAGGTTAAACAACAACTTAAAGATAATCTCAAAACACGCACTTATGCCATTCTAAAAACTAAATTGTTGTCGCAAAGTACTTCAGCTGCAATAAATACCTACGCCATCCCTGCCCCAGCAAACAGTTTCGGAGTAGTAAACTGGACAAAAACTGGTCAAGAGGACATAAATAAAACAATTAAAGTATCATTTACTAAAAACAGGAAACACCACGACAAGGCATGTAAAGAAAGGTTTTACTTACCAAGGACAAAAGGAAGAGGAGGAATTGCAGACATGCGTATTAAGCACAAACAGCAAGTTGAAAGTACGAGAAAATACTTCTATGAGCGAGCACCACACTCGCTCCTTCATCAAGAAGTTGAGGTACATTTCAGCATGTCAAAATACACCCGAACAACTGGTGATAGAAATGCAGAAATCTGTTGTCCTTTGATTCCTTCGTCTACTGAGGCCAATGAATTTGGCCGAATATCACTGATTGAGCGGACGCGAGGAGTAGTCTTCGATATGGGGTCGGAGCCATAGGATACGTCGTGTCGGATTTTTTAAAAATAACAAAAGCCTTATTTAATCGGAACCTTTGTCAAAAGACTCCAGGATGATTTTTTTATTTTTTTTTAAATAAACCCCTTAAAAGTAGTTTAATTTATCAATGTTTTGACTTTAATTCTCTGCATCATTTTTTTTTGTTACACTTAGGTATTTTATTTTTTTTTGTAAAAAAATAAACCTATAGATATCACATTAACAACCAACATTAAATATTATAATTTCTACATAAAGAATAAATAGTTTTTACTTAGTTAATGTTTACCAATTCAATCGAATATTGTACACTTATTAATTAATTAAATGGTAATTAAAGATACAAAAGACTTTACCCTTGTTAAAGTATATTTCTCGTACTTTTTGTTAATTATAAATATAACTTACAAATGAAAACCCAAAAAAATGGATATTTATAATATTAAGTTTCTAAAAGATGGTGAGTTTATAAGTATTATACCTAGAATAACTACAATAATTTTAAATATTAATAATTATAAAAGAAGTTTTTTTGCATATTAGATTATATTTTGTACACTTTTACTTTCAAAACCTAATAAAAAAAAATATTTTCATACGCCACATTACTCGGGAAAATTAATTTAGTCTATTATTTATCTAACACTTACATATAACATATCCATTATAATTAATCAGATTTTGAAAGTATAAAAAATCCTATAACTCACTAGTGGCTTATAGACTTTATAAATCCTTTTTTAATTTTATGAGATTTTTATTTAATTTGTTTGCAAACTGTCAAATTTTAAATTAAGTGACACCTGAACCAAAAGAAATAATGGCGGTGCTTTGCATAAATTCACATTTAAAGAAATTTTACTCGTACTTTTTTACCACTTTATGTAGTCTATTAAAATGAAGTACTCTATCTTTATGTCAGCAATTAAAAACGGCATTTTTGACCGACTTAGAAAAAAAATCATAGTTTGTAGTTACACGTTGCGTATTTATAAAATTTCAAATATGCTTATAGGGTTGTTTTATACAAAACTATCCAATTTGTTACTAACTCAATATTTTAGATGAATTGCTTCCAACTGTTTATTTCGTAATAAGTCTACCGAAGTACAGATTGTGGAAAATTTTATTGTATTTTGGTCTTACATACAGTGCAATTTTAAATTTGTGGCAGATATATCTTTTAGTAATAGTATTTAAAATGAAGTATTTTATGCAGTATGGACCTTTCTGTTTTATATGTTTATATGTAAGTAGAAGTAGCATTTTATTATAATTCCTTGTTATTATTGGTTTTATTTTTATGTATAAAATTATTATGTATATTAGACTTTGCCAAAAAAATCGCCTTTTTGAAAAATATATCAAAAATATTGTTTGGGGTGACAAAAAGCCAAGATCGTAAAATTTAAGACCTTAATGTTAATACTAAGAGGTCCCTATCCTTTAATTTAGATTTTTATTTGCACTTTTATTTTTGCGTCAAAGCTCCCTAACTGTCGAAGTAAAAATTTATGTGAACATATATTTTTGGAAAATTAAATTACCTACAAAATAGTTATTGAACATTTTTGCCAGACGAACCTTTTCGAATAATTAAGCTTTTAACATTGGTAGATTTTTTAGATTTAACTTTTTTATTTTGGAACTTTGCTACTAACAAAAAAATTCATATATAGAAAAATACAACATAGATTCTTAAAGGGAATTCAATGCTTTACAAAAAAGGTCCTTAAATGTTTTTAAATAAAATTGTTCTTTTAAAAGTTATTCACAATTTAAGTTAAAGAAAAGGTTTTTACTTATTGGAAGAAAATATTATACTGCATCATGGAGAATCATAATTTAATCAATCTTATCGCTTTAAATATCTAAACTTTATAATATATCCAAATCTATTTTAGGTTAATAGCTATTTGTTGTACAAAAACTTAGATTTACTATTTTAGAGTAAGTAAATCTAGGATTTCGTATAACAAGTAGCTATTAACCTAGAATAGATTTGGATATATTATGAAATTTAGATATTTTAAGCGATGATATTAATAAAATTATGACTTTTAATAATGTAATATACCAATTTGTTCTAGTGAGAAAAAAACTTGGTTCAAAAATAAAGAAAACAGTAATTTAATTGTTTCTTTAAAATGAATTGTAAATAAGTTTTAAAAGAACGATTTTATGTTAAAACAATTAAAAACCTATAAAGTCGTTTTTTTTGTTCCATTCTATGTATATATACATTAAATTTTGTGTTGTTACGTTGTCCAAGTACCAAAACATCCAGAAAGCCATCAATGACGTTATTCAAAACCTAGATATTCTCCTTAATTAACTTTTGGGTAAGGCCAGCCACATAGGACCAACAATTTAAATTAGGTTCCGAATAAAACCTTATTTTAAACTGTGTTTACTGTAGATCGTCCATCTACTTACTAACTGTACCCGACTTCGCTTAATTTAGTTGGCATAGACACGTTTAGCTAAATCAATAGTTTCATAGGCAAGTAAAGCAACAACAAAGCGAGACCGATGCGTCACCATATTTATATGTCTTTGTGATCTAACCCCACTTTCTGTAATTTCATCTTAGTTTTTTTTAATTTTGCGCCATACAGCTTTCGGATATGCAAGACGATCCCCAAAAAATGAATTGGAATTTTGGAGCTTCAATTCCGGGAGTTAGGAGTTTTTTAACTAGAATTTTTCGCTCTTTTAAAAACTTTTATAATATTTAAGGTATAACCTATACTCCTTAAGATTTTGGCAAAAAGTTAAACGGCTGTTCTTTCTTAGTTTTTTGTTAATAACTATTGTAATTTTTTGCAGAAAAAATCTAAATTACGACTTTTTCTGAATGCCATTACAAATCGTTTAGGCCATCAACCATATTTTTAGGAGACTTGTGACTAGTTTTTGCGGAAAATCAACTTCTCGACTAGACTATACAGGGTGATCATACCTAAGTCGGCACTATTGCTAACTTGTTTATTATTGAAGATAAAATGTCGGTTAAATTAGCAAAGTATTTTTTCCGCTGATTAACGTGTTGCCAACAGAGAAACAATTGCACTCCGAGTTTTTGTTTTATTACCAAAAATAAAGTTTTTTTAATGGAACACCCTGTATATTATACCACCGTTCGAAAGATCTATCACAGAGCTTTAACAAAAGTCACAATATAATATATATCCAGTTTTTTTATAGTTTAGGAATAATGGCCGTCCTTAAAAATTTAATAGTAACCGGCCATTTTTTTAATAAAACACTTCGTATATTCCATTACTATTATATAGATTTTTTTAAAAGCTTTAAAAAATAGCACATTTAATATGTCAATTACTTTTAGTTTTATTGTATCTACATTCTTTAAGTTATAAGTACCAAGTATCTTATTTAATATTGCCAATATATCTACTATTTTCTAAATTTAAATGGCCATATCTCTAAAACTATAAGAGATGGACATATCAAATTGGTATATTAAATGCCTGAGGATGGTCATATTTCCGAAACTATTAAAAATTGGATATATTACATGTGGACCATATGTAAAGCTATTTAATAGATCTTTTGAATGGTAATACGGGGTGTTCAAAAAAGGACATTTTTTGCAATGAATCAATAACCTGATATCCAATTGGTTTCTATTGGCAGCACGTTAATCAGCGGAAAAATACTACAATTCCACTTAACTTTGCCGACTTAAGTTTAATCACCCTGTATGCAATTTTATTTTGCAATATCTATGCAATGTTGTGGAACATTTTAGTTTTTTTTCTTAATCTTTATTTTTGATGCCAACGTTTGGTATTTTAGATGACAAGTACTGTCGGGTTAAAGCTTCTTTCATATCATACATACATGCCATTTATAAAACAAAGCAAATTAAATTTTTATTGGAGCCTAAATATGGCTAGTACAAGGCTAAGAACTAAAATTATTAGAGAACTTATATACGTTATTGGTTTTATTTTGGGCTTTGTTTTAATGTTGGGTAATGTATATAACTGGATTTGTGACAATGAGCGTTATTTGGCATTCAATCCAATTGTTCATCAGAAAATGCCAGGTTTATATTTATTATTGTTTATTTAACATGTTATAAGGTTTAGTTAGGTGAGCTAGGCTATTTTTGGTATATTGCACTGTCTGTACTTTTTTTTAACGGTAACCTTAATTTTTCCGAGAAACCATACCCAATTGGAAACAAATTTATTATACCCGTTTTATTATTTTTCATGCTATTTAATTAGATCATTTTAAAAATAGCAGGTAATAAAATGTTACTTTTTATTAAAATACTTTTTTCCGTGGGAAAAAAGTGAGTACTTTTGCCTGTCATACACACACGTAAGTAAACGTAAACATTTAATTTTAGAATATTTTTAATATACAGAACTTACATTTACATTCCCTTATATTAGAAGTACAGTCAGATAATTTTTAACTTTATAATATTTCAAATAACTTCTAAAGGATGGAAGTTTTTAATTTCAATCCGTCAAATTACAAAATTACATTGTCTGATACTAAATAATTTTCTTAGGGGATTCCATAGTAATGAACGGTCAAATTGTATTTCAAATATACCAGTCGACCAGTTTGAAACTTCAAGTTTTCAGGATTAATTTTCTGCCTTTAATATTATGTTTTTTTTTTAATAATAATTCGTCGTTTTTTTAGAGAAAAAAATGTGTATTATACACGGAAAAAAAAATTTGGCTCACACACAACCTCGAGCTAAAATTTCAAGGTTTTTTTCCTTGTATAATAAATAACTATTTATTAAACGAACGGTTTAATAGAAGAAATTGATGACTTCAAAACAAATTAAACCCAAAAAATGTGCCTTTTGGTAGAAAAAAGACGATTCAATATAATCTGTTCCATTATAATTTGATAATGAGTAATTCTTTTATAGCAGCAATTTTTTTTTAACTATAGGATAGTGCTGGACCGGTTCTTTATCGTGCCCCTATTTTTTTGTGATGGTAAAGTAAAATACCAAAAGTTTAGTTTTATACACCTTAACTATAATAATTAAACTAAATAAAATTATAAGTTATATAACGACAAAAAGTTAAACCTTAGAGTCTCTTTATCTAAGTTATGCATGTAGCATCCTATATTTCTGATAAGGATTTGCATTTAAATGGATCTTCTATGCAGTTTTATGTTGCAGTTGCAATTAGTTGGTAGTGTAATAATTTTTAAATAAAAAAATGTAAATAAAAAATCTAAATTTAAGTTTAAGTGTGAAGTGAATATGTACTGTACTTAATGAGATTTTATGAAATATCAATAATTTGGGGGTTTAAAAAGTGCAAGAGATATTTTACAAGAATAAAAGGAAATGCAAAATATATTGTGTGACGCAAAGAAGTTTTCTGACAACAATGTACTAGATAGTCTTGTAGGATATAAAATGACCTTAAAAGTGAATGATTTAAATAAATTTAAATCAAAGGTCTGTAATATTTAAGCCAATGCAGTAATCTTTTTATCATAAGCGAATTATTATCCAATAAACTTAGACATTCTATCGGATAAGGAGCTGCTGCAAGTACAAATAATCCATTTTTATTGCTTACTCCAGAACAGACACCAATAATGAAACCAAGTATGGGCATTAAATGCTAAAGGATACCTTGTAGAGATGAGGTGTAAAAGCTAATAAATTCAAATAATATTATCAGTTGAATTGTAACTATCACCTGTCATCAATGCAAAAATTTAAAGTTATGGACTTTCAAAAATAAGATGTAGATAACAATTTTACTGGTACGCAAAAAAAGCTCTCAAAATTAACCATTAACAAAAAATATACAATCTACTACCTTCAGACGAAAAATACGAAAATAGAAGAAGTAATTCTAGCGCAATTATTTGTATTGTTACTTAGAAGTTTTAACAATGTTTAAACTAAAAAAACGAATTGACGACTTTAAATCGAATTAAACCCAAAAAATGTGCCTATTGGTAGAAAAAAGAAGATTCAATATAATCTGTTCCATTATTATAAAATGATAATGAGTAATTCTTTTCTACCAGCAATTTTTTAAACTACAGGATATTGCTGGACCGGTTTTTATTCTGCCCCTATTTTTTGGTGATGGTAAAGTAAAATACCAAAAGTTAAGTTTACTACACATTAACTATAACAATTAGTCTAAAAAAAATTATAAGTTCTATACCGACAAAAAGTTAAACCTTATTATCTCTTTAGCTAAGTTATGCATGTAGCATCCTATATTTCTGATAAGAATTTGCATTTAAACGGATCTTCTATGTAGTTTTCTGTTGCAGTTGCAATTGGTTAGTAGTATAATAATTATTATAATAAATATTTAAAAAAAAAAACAAAAGTTAATAAAAAATCTAAATTTAAGTTTGAGTGTGAAGTGAATATGTACCCTGTACTTAATGAGATTTTAATAAATATTAATAATTTGAGGGTTATAGGTGCAAGAGATATTTTACAAGAACAAAAGAAAATGCAGAATATATTGTGTGACGCAAAGAAAATTTCTGACAACAATGTACTAGATAGTCTTGTAGGATATAAAATGACCTAAAAAAGTGAATGATTTAAATATATTTAAAAAAAAAGGCCTGAACTATTTTAGCCAATGCTGCAATCTTAACCATAAGCGAATTATTATCCAATAAACTTAGACATTCCAGCGGATAAGGAGCTGCTGCAAGTACAAATTATCCACTTTTATTGCTTACCCCAGAACAGACACAAATAATAAAATCAAGTATGTGCATCGAATGCTTAAGGGTACCTTGTAGAGTTGAGGTGTAAAAGGTTATAAATTCAAATAATATTATAAGTTAAATTGTTACTATTACCTGTCATCAATACAAAAAAATTAAAGTAATGGACTTTCAAAAATAAGGTGTAGCCAAATATCCGAAACTTGGGTGAGTATTTAGATTTATATCTAAAAATAGATGTGGTACTTCTTACCGAGATTTTTAAAACTAGGAAATATTTTTTTTTTAACAATTATGGTTTGGACTCGTGTTACTTTATTAGCAGAGCACAATTTTAATAGGGCTTAATGTAAGAAAAAAACGCACGCAGAATTGCTGACAGATTACGATACGGTCATTTGTATTAAAAATAGTATAAGGGGTGGTCATACACTATGTTCTCACAGATACGCTTGGGCTAATATTAACTATATGAAGAATTTTAACCCTTAAGTATCCCAATAATATGTTTCTTTACGTGTCTTTAATTTAAATGGAAAACCATTTTTTTTTTAAGTAGAACTGGTAATTAAAAATTCTACTTATTGATATTTAAGTAACACTGGTATATCTGATCAATGCACTTATTACATAGGTCAAATTTTAGAAGTAACTGTAATTTATTCGGCTAATTTGCAAGGATTTACAGTTATTACCATATAATATTTTATGCTTCCTAATGCTAAACAAAAGTAATAATTTTTATTTTAAATTATTATAACAAGAACTTAATTTAGGCGTTTGTTTAGAAACAAAATATAGAATATTTATATTTAAACAAAGTAGGTAGCTAAAAACATTTATGGACTTTAACAAAAATCTACAAGCTAATGCAAAATCAACCCAGGAAATAACCTTTACAAACTATGGAAAATATTTGAAAACATAAAAATAATAAGTTCATAACTACCTGGGTGGGGCGGTGCGGAACAAGAAATTATTTTGTAAAGCGTAACTTCTATAGTTTAAGAATTTTTATTACACAGAGAGAGACAAAAGTATTGTGCTCGATAATTTAAAGAGTCCTATTTTATAACTATCATTAAAATATTTTAAATACTAAGGATATCAATAATTTGGGGAGGTTAAAAGTGCAAAAGATATTTTACAAGAATGAAAGGAAATGCAGAATATATTGTGTAACGCAAAGAAGATTTCGGGCAAAAATATACTAGATAGCCTTGTAGGATATAAAATGACCTGAAAAAGAGAAATTTTAAATAAATTAAAATAAAAGGTCTGTAATATTTTAGCCAATGCAGCAATCTTCTTACCATAAGCGAATTATTAACCAATAAACTTAGACATTTTAGCGGATAAGGAGTTGCTGCAAGTACAAATAATCCAGTTTTATTGCTTACTCCAGAACAGACACCAATAATAAAAGCAAGTATGGACATCGAATGTTTAAGGATACCTTGTAGAGATGAGGTGTAAAAAGCTAATAAATTTAAATAATATTATCAGTTGAATTGTAACTATCACCTGTCATCAATATAAAAAATTTAAAGTAATGGACTTTCAAAAATGAGATGTAGATAACAATTTTAGTGGTACGCCAATAAAGCTTTCAAAATTTACCATTAACAAAAATATACAATCCACTACGTTCTGACGATAAATATGAAAATAGAAGAAGTAATTCTAGTGAAATTATTCGTGTTGTTACTCAGAAGATTTAACGATGTTTTAACTAAAGAAGAAATTGATGACTTCAAAACAAATTAAACCAAAAAATGTGCCTATTGGTAGAAACACGAAGATTAAATATAATCTGTTCCATTATTACTAAATGATAATGAGTAATTGTTTTATATCAGCAATTTTTTTTTAATCTACAGGATATTGCTGGACCGGTTCTTTATCATGTCCCTATTTTTTGGTGATGGTAAAGTAAGATACCAAAAATTAAGTTTTATACACATTAACTACCACTATTTTGTGTTTTTCTTTTTGGCTTATTTTGTTTTTCCCTTTTCTTACAATATTATGTTTTTATTGTTTTACATTATTTCTGTCTTAAAAACAAAAACTGTAAGTTCACAAGCTTTTCTTAAAAATTGTTTTGATACATTTAAAAACGTTAATAAACGACAAGTTTAATTTTTAAAAGCTGTTGGAATCTTACTCTTAATGGATAATATACTAGGAAAAGCGTGGATAGTTAAAAAAAAATAAGCGATATAAAATATTTTAGTACCCCAAATATTAAAATGTATTAACATTTCCATTTAAGGAAAATGTTCGATTTTTTGGTAAAACAATTATATCAGAAACCTCAGCTAAACACTTTGAGAGTCATTTTGCTTTAAAATAACAAATAAATATTAACCACTATATGGTGGTCATTATTGGATGGTATATAATTACCTGCTAAATTAAAAGATTTTCCAACATTTAAACGCCAAATGGTAATATTTATATTTTGGTATATTACTTGGATTCTAATAAAAATATGTCCCTTATACCATACAAAATCTTTAAAAATCATCATAGTGATTTTTTATATTTAAGTAGTACAGGACATGGTTATTTTTGACTAATTTTGGATTTATCCCGTTTAGTATCAACACAGCCAACCAAAAGTAAAACACAAAAATATGCTTGCATTAGATGCCTTTGTTACTAACGTATGTCCTAAAAGTTTTGGCACACAATATTTATCGTTTTTTTTTAATGAAGAAATTTATTTAAACACTAACTAGTTATCATAAATTACAACTTAATACTTAACTAAACTATACTATCGAATTATGTGGAGTGGTCCATTCTGTATTGCCTAGCTAGTCTCCTCGTTGACATTCCAATCTTGTTTTTGTGCTCTTCTCACCAATCTCTCTGACCTCTGTGCGGTAAATGCACGTGGTCTTACACTTTTGGGACATTCAGACATGGTATTCCCTGCTCGCACACCGCTATTGTTCTATAAATGGTTCTGCGTGAAATGTTTTCATTCTGGAATATTCGACAGATTTCAGCTTTGGGTATCCGCCCAACTAACTTGTAGATTCTTTTTCTTATTTCTAATTTATACGACATCTTAAAGCGAAAACTTTAAAATAAATAAATCTCAACTGACAGTAAATAAAGTAAATAAACTTTTGTTTTCAAAGGCAACTTGATTTTATTTCGTTTTTGTTAAAATTAAAGACAACGAGTTTTGTGCCAAAACTTTTAGGACATACGTTACGTAAATACTAAATGTTTATCTTAAAGATTGCACAAAAGTTAATCAAGTAAAAATATTTGCACGTGGTCTTCCACTTTTTGGGACATTCAGACATGGTATTCCCTGCTCGCACACCGCTATTGTTCTATAAATGGTTCTGCGTGAAATGTTTTCATTCTGGAATATTCGACAGATTTCAGCTTTGGGTATCCGCCCAACTAACTTGTAGATTCTTTTTCTTATTTCTAATTTATACGACATCTTAAAGCGAAAACTTCAAAATAAATAAATCTCAACTGACAGTAAATAAAGTAAATAAACTTTTGTTTTCAAAGGCAACTTGATTTTATTTTGTTTTTGTTAAAATTAAAGACAACGAGTTTTGTGCCAAAACTTTTAGGACATACGTTACGTAAATACTAAATGTTTATCTTAAAGATTGCACAAAAGTTAATCAAGTAAAAATATTTGCACGTGGTCTTCCACTTTTTGGGACATTCAGACATGGTATTCCCTGCTCGCACACCGCTATTGTTCTATAAATGGTTCTGCGTGAAATGTTTTTATTCTGGAATATTCGACAGATTTCAGCTTTGGGTATCCGCCCAACTAACTTGTAGATTCTTTTTCTTATTTCTAATTTATACGACATCTTAAAGCGAAAACTTCAAAATAAATAAATCTCAACTGACAGTAAATAAAGTAAATAAACTTTTGTTTTCAAAGGCAACTTAATATTATTTTGTTTTTGTTAAAATTAAAGACAACGAGTTTTGTGCCAAAACTTTTAGGACATACGTTACTTAAATACTAAATGTTTATCTTAAAGATTGCACAAAAGTTAATCAAGTAAAAATATTTTTTCAGATAAGAATAAAAATATAATTAAATTTAAGGAAACTAAGAAAACATTAAAGGTTCCCTTTACTATACATATAGAGTGACTTTGCTTACTCTTAACATACAAAATTGTGAACCTTCCAAATATGCTTCATATTTATTACCTTATCAGTTTCATGAACCTAATAGCACTGCTTATCAAGTTGTTGGTTTATTTGATATCTCGTATAATCACTTTAAAATTAACATAAAAAGATCCTTTAAAGTGGTTTATTAATAAAAGAAACGCATATAAAAGAAAAATACTATTTGCAGGCTAAAAATATTTGGCAAATATCCAAAATTTGGACGAATATTTAGTTTTATATCTAAAAATGGATGTGCTACTTCTTACCGAGCTTTTTAAAACTTAGGGAATTTTTTTAAAACCAATTATGGATTAGACTCGTGTCACTTTATTAGCACAGCACAATTTTAATGGGGCTTAATGCTAAAAAAAATTGCTGACAGATTATGTTACGATTATTTGTATTTAAGATAGTATATATACACAATGTTCTCACAAATACGCTTGGGCTAATATAAGGAATTTTAACCCAAATAATATATTTCTTTACGAGTTTTTAATTTTTACTGGAAAACCAATTTTAAACAGTAGAACTGGTAATTAAGAATTCTACTCATTGATATCAAAAATATGTAAGATACCTTTTGAAGAGGCCAATATGACAAATCCTCGTGCCAAGTTTTAAAAAATTTTAAGGAGCGGATCTTGAATTATTTTATAAAATGTAATTGCAAAATTACTAAATTGTCGGTTTAGCTAAATCCAAACAGGCACCTGTAAAATTAATGTTGTCACTGACATAAAGAAAAGTGTCAATAAATCAGTGACAATCTTATAAATAACAAATTGTTGGCTAGTGTCTGCTGTCTGTTTTATTATACCTGAACCGAAAACTTAGTTATAATTTTGTAATTAAACCTAATTGAATAATTAAAGATTTGCCTATTAAAATTTGTTAAAACTTGGCATGAGGGTTTGTCAGATTGGGCTCTTCAAAATATTGCTTTACATTTTTTTCTGTAAAATGTACAGGGAGCCAATAATGAACCACCCTTAAATTTACATGAGAACGCACCATCCAGTATAATTATAATATATTATTAATAATAATACTATTAATAGTACTACTACTTTTGTATGTATACCTATGTAAATATATTATCATCCAGACCTTTTATTTTTATGGGCGGAGGAAATTTTGACACCAAGCAGGTTATGACTAAAATTTAATGGCGATTTAATGCGATGTTAGCAAAAATACAAGTACTCTACTCTTGAGAAAAATTACATTTTTGGCCAAACCTCGCACATGACTGACACAATTTGATATCTGATGATTGCATTTTAGGTTATGGACCATTCAGAACTTTTTATAAGAAATAACTTTTCTTTGTAAAATTAATAATAAAAAGTGTTCTATATGCCGGCGACTTACGTAGACACACTGTATGTACTTTATTTTACATCATACATTGTGTCTACGTAAGTTGGCAGTATATGGAATACTTTTTAAATCATAATTTTACGAAAAAAAGTTATTCTCTATAAAAAGTTTCGCATGGTCCAAAACTTAAAATGCAATAATCAGATATCAAATTCTGTCAGTTATCTACGGCGTTTGGCCAAAAATGTAATTTTTCCTTAAGAATAAAGTACCTGTATTATTGCTAATATTACAAATTGTTATAATGAATAGATGTTTAGAATTAAAAAATACTTTTTAAATATGCAATTTTCTTTCTGCTCGGGAAAATTTAAGTTTGTACATTAGTTCATTGTTTATTCTTTTTGTTTTGATAACAATAAATTGAAAAATTTTATTTAAAACTAATGTACAAACTTAGATTTTTTGATTTTCGCAAAAAAATTGCATATTTGAAAGTAATTTTTACTTTAAAACAACTTTTTATATAAGGATTTGAGATATTAGCAAAAATAAACGTACTTTACTCTTGAGCAAAAATTACATTTTTGGCGAAACCTCGTACATGTCTGACATAATTTCATATCTGAATATTGCATTTTGGGTTTTGCACCATGCAAAACTTTTTAAAAAAATAACTTTTTTCGTTAAATTAATAATAAAAAAGTTTCCCATATGCCGCCAACTTACTTAGAAGCACTGTATAAATTAAATAACATTTTTATACCTATACCTAATTATTATTTCTATTATTTGTATACATTTTCTATTATGGATCAAAGTAAATAAAAATGCATATTAAAGTATTTAAATTGTTTTATTTTTCTGCGTATTTATTATAATAATAATAACTTAACTGTACCTTAATTTTATTATATTTTATAAAAAACAAGTAATTATAAAAAAGTGCTGCCCCCGATGTAGGCCTCGTTAACCGACAACTAATCTAGCGCACTCGTCCTATTAAAGAAATAGTGTAGGTAAAATAAAGAGACAGAGTGAGAAATAAAGAGAAAACCAACTGATAGACAGACATACAGGGAGTCCAAGAATATGTGGGCAATCTTTTGGATTTATACAGGACACGTAAAAATTATGTAACCAGATCCAATAGTTTTTTCTAAAGTCACTCTTAACAGAAATATGTGCCCTTAAAGGACGCCACTGAAAATTATAATTTTTTTAAATAACTTTTGTAGTACTTGGTATAATAAAATATATATATAAAAAATATTCAAAACCAGGAGGTTATTGGGGATGCAGTCATAAATTTTTTTATTAGGGTCTCCAATAACCTCCTGGTTTTAAATAAACAATGGCCTTTTTTTTTTGTTGAAAATGGTACCAAAGAATAAAAAAAAAAGATTTTTTTTCACAAAACTAAAAATTATGTTGCAGCATTGTAGAGAGTCCCATAATCTCCGATAATTAAAGCTGGGAAATGCATAACATTAGATGGAGCCTATGTCAAACCGACAAACAAAATTATTAAATACAACCCTATTTATACAAAATGTTGTTTTCCTCATAAACGCTTAACTTTATGGATATCGGACAAGAGTACCTTTTTTTTTAACTAAGGGTTTAAGCTATGTAAAAATGTTTTTTCATTCCTTTATTATACAGGGTGTACAAATAATTAGTACTATTGTGTAAGGGTTAGTCCGCCTCTGGCGAACTAAGGAAGGCTAATGTTTTACAAGAATACCATTTTAAGAAGTCCCAACTGGTATTTATTATATTGAAAAAATATTTTATTTAGGGCCATATATCTCTGTAAAGAGGGTCTTTAGGAAAAACACTTATAGAAACTTGTCACATTTTTTTACGTGTTTCACATGAATCCAAGAGATTGCCCTTATATTCTTGGACACCTTGAATACCCAGACAAATATGCTGAAATCAACCAATACACTTTGAAACTAGGCCCCACAATTAACAAACAAGGACGAGCCAATTAAAGAGAAAACATAAAAACATGGCGTCAAATACGAATTTTCAGTTATTTTATATCATGAAAGTTTTACCTATGACCACCTTGTAGTTTTGTGACGCGATTTTTTATGCTGCATTACTTTTTAATAACAATTTATTTTTCGGACGTGGGGTCACGTGATTTTATCGGATTTTAATTCTTCAACCAACCGAAACGCTTAAAATTTTTCAAAGATGTATAATTGCCTCTTACATTACTTTTTATTACCGTTGATATCGTACTGTATCATTAAAGGTGTTAATTGGTTTAATTAAGAAAATAAATTAAAATAATTCCCCAACGTCGTAATTAAATACGAAAGAGAAATCGACCTTTTTGACAGAGTTAAGAAAAGAACTCTTGCTTCTTATGTCATTCACCGTGACTCTCTCCAGTGACACGTTTCGCTTACCTCATAGGACTTAAACTGGCTGTATCGGGTCCACGGTAAATAAAACGTAAGCAAGAGTCCTTTTATAAACAACTTCGTTGTTTGGCCGTAAGATATATTCTCACGGTTGATACCGCACTAAAAAGCATAATTCAGTGTATTGGCAAGGATTGAAAAGGGATGTTTCTTTTTCTTATATAAATATGGTAGTAGGGAATTACTTTTTTATATCTTACTTGTCGACTTTCGCTAAAACTCCATACCGATACACTCAATGTTTTTCAGATATGGTAATAACGGTGAGATTATATCTTACCGTTAAACAACGAAAGTGTTCATATAAAATTTTCAGTGGAGGTAGTCTTGGTGAATGACATGAAAAGCAGAAGTCTTTTTCTTAACAACTGTCGAAAAAGTGATTTTTTGTATAAATTACAACACCGAATTATTTCAATTTATTTTTTGATCTTTTTTCCTATTTTGTTAACGTTATTCAAACACTAAAACCTGCAGAACTTTTGCATTTCACACCTCCTTTTAAAGGACAAAGACTTTGTTCACTGCACTCCGGGAAGACAATTATTATTATACAGTGAAGTTCTAAACTTCGTCGCTCCTTTCTAACTTCTTAACAGATCGGTATTTATTAAACCATTAAAAAATGTATTACCAAGATCTGCATTTTTTGACATATCAATGAAAGCTTTAAATTTGAAGGTAACAGTAGGCACCATATTCCGAAAAAGAATTATATGAAAAAGGGGTCTGGTAATAAAGCATTTTAAAGCCCCTGACGATTACTTTATAACCCTAGAATGTAAAGTCAATACTACTGAAAAATGGTGATAAGCTAAAAATTACCTAAATAATTTGGATGGCCATATTTCCGAAAGTATTGAAGTTAGAAGTACTTAATGTGATATTTTCTTAAAGCCTTTTTAAATATATTTTTAATGGTAATATAATCTTCAGGGTGTTTAAAAAAGTTTATTTTTATCACCAATATTACTTTAAAAAAAACTTCAAAAAAAAAAAAACTAGACTAAGTACATGGAACTTAATTAATTTCGGTATTATAACCATTTAAATCAGGTATTTAAGTAACTTATAAAATACCGCCATTTTATATTTTTGATGTGAAATTAAATAAAGAGTTTAAATTTGACATAATATCCCGGTAGATCCCTAAAAAAACTGACATGACAATAAAAGTTTTGTTTTCGAGACACCTAGTAGATTTTTTTATCTTTGGAAAAGCTACGAAGGCTAAAAGCCTAAATAACGTACCGTGGGTGTCTTAAGCGAGGTAAGAGGAAGTTTGTTGACACGGGACTTAAATACTTGAAGATTTAGGGAAAGGAAAGACCTCCGCGGTCAGCAGGTTCCACAATCTAGAAACTCTAAGGATAAAAGAACGAACAAAGTGGGAAGTTCGGGGCCTGTCCAGTTGGACCCTATAGGGATGCATACGCGCGGAACCACAAGTTTCTCTGTTGGGAACCGTGAGTGGAGGAACTATACTGGACAATTCTTCAGAGCAGAAGCCATGGAAGTACCTATAAAAAGCGATAAATCCCCACAGCCCGACGATGGGCAAGAGAGGGAAGCCTTTCTGCCAGATTTACCATAACCGTCAATAAAATAAGTGCTTCCAAACAACCAAAACTAGCGGCCCGAAAAACATAAAGATACCATGGGCTGTCTTTCGGAGCTTCAACTTTTTTTTGTGGGGCAATGACTGACCTTGAAATAACGTTGACCATGACCTGGTGGGGTCAAACCTACCTTAGATTCAAACTCAGCGACTCAAAAACATAAAGATATCAATTTTGTCTTTCGAAGCCTTAAGTTTTTTTGTAGGGCTATAATTGACCTTGAAATTATCTTAACCATATCCTGGTGGGGTCAAACCGACCCCAGATTCGAACCTACCGACCCAAAGAACATAAAAATAACATGTATTGTCTTTTAGAGCTTCAATTTTTTTGTTCCAAATTTAATGAAAATACACAGAACGGTTTAGAAGTTAAAAAGGGGGCAACCTCACTGTATATTATTATTATGCGCTTTAAAGTAATTAATATAAAATATGGTAGGTTTTAAAAGTCTCTTTAATCTGTTTTTTTTTAGAAATTTATGTTTACTTTGATACTGTCAATTAAGTATTATCAATTCTAAGTGTACTTCCTTTGGCTTCATCATCATGGTATAGCGTATATATATCAACATACTTGAAATTTCAAATGTATATGCTTTGCGAATATATTAAATCTATAAATATGGATTATGACTTTAAAAGTCTAAAAGAAGTATTAGAAAATGTTAATTATCAGAGTCAAATAAGAAAAGACTGTTGTTTTGTGTAAAGAGACATCAGGAGTTATTACAGTAAGTGGTAAATATTATTTTAAACTCTTTTAAAAAATACTACAGGATTTCTCAAATTTATTCCAGTTGTCTTGTAACTTACAACAAAGTAATAAGTGATATTAATATAGTCCTTATAAGTCATTTTACTCAAGGTGCTCCATTGCTATTGATCGAATCAGTTTACAAAGCATTTACAATTTAACAGAAAGGAATAAAACAACTTTAACTGCCGTATAACATGTGATTTAATGTACTTTCTATTTTTCAAACGACTAAACGATTATTCCAATAAATCCAGCACAACCTATTGTTGCCGGTGCAATTTTTAGATATTAGAACTATCATATCAATTCATGTTTATAATTAATTCTACGTTGCCTATACTAACGGCAAAGAAAATAGTTTAAAATAGTTTAATTAAAATTGCACATTAGTTTCCTGAATCTTACTTTTGCAATGTGGAAATTGGTTTGCTTTTTTAAAACAATAACAAAAAGATCCTTTTACAACATAAGGTGCTTACAAACTGACGCTACCGCTAATTCTAGTAGGGGAGTTTGTTAATTAAAAGTATCAATACAGTACAATAAAAAGAGTTTTTATTGTACCAAGAAGTCAAGTTCAATTTTTATTAAAGGTTTATGTTAAAAAAACAAACGTCATTTTTGACACAAAATTTAAAATAAGGCTAAAACAGTTACACTTATACTTTAGTGATTTTATATTGATAATAAAAATCTAGTAGTTACCCCCGTTACTGACTTTCTAACCAAAAACATACATTTTTTATTGTGGTAATTAGGGTGTTAGGTGTTTTTCTTAATTTATAGTGCCCAAAGTATAGTTATATTATTATATACTTAAAATAGGTTTAAAAATAATAATTAAAAAAATAAAAAAATGGTAAAACCAATAAAAAATAGTTATTTATTAGATAAGTGAGTTATATTACATATAAGTCACGCAAGAAAAGTTTAACTCTCGAGCCCGAAGGGCGAGAGAGGTAATTTTCTTAAGTGACTTATATGTAATAACTCACGTGTCTAATACAAAATTTTATCCAACACTTTCGTATAAATCGTTTATTATATATATCAAAAATAATTTGAAAACGTCATCCATTATTTGTTACTTGTCATTGTCAACACCAGCAACAAAATTTTGTATTTTTTGGAAAGCAAGCTTGTTTGGTTGTAATGCATTTTGTTGGTAACTATAATAAGTCTATAATTCACTAGTGAGCTAAAGGGTACTTTAGCTCACTAGTGACTTATAGTACACTTTATATCCTCAAAATCTGATCAATTATGTAGATATTATATGTAAGTGTTGGATAAATGTATTTTTAAGAGGTAAAAATCAAATATTAAAAGCTAATTTAGTGAAAAACGTCTTTAGCGCAAAAAAAGGTAATATGGAAAATAAGGATTAGTTTTTTTTAATTTAAGATTAATGATGAATATCTTAAGAACAAAACGTTTTTTCAGATTCGGAATCAGAGCCCGAATATGTCAAAAATCTTCAAAATCCGCATGGTGTGCGTAAACAATTACCAAAAATATTTAGGAGTGTTATTAATTTAAAATAAAAATGTTGATATAAACATTTAGTATAACTAAAAGAGCCGAGTAGCCAAGTAGTTATGAATTAGGTATAGAATTATAACATCATACTCTCTTGATCCTTTTAAATAATAGTTGTAAATGCTATTTTGAAGTTTTTTGTTTTAGGCATAATATTTTTCTTAAACAAGTTGATGCTAAGTCACATATGAATTTAGTATTTGTTATTACTTCATTTTTGGTGGCAACTTATTCAATTTTTACATTGTTTTCGGTAAGTAAAATTTTGTTTCTTAATTTATAAATAATAATGTTTTTAGCTTTTCAGAACTTTCAGCTTTCGCACTCTGTTATTCGATGGTAAAAGAAATACACAGAAATAAATTTCTATTCTATTTCTTGTCTGTACTCTGTAACATTATTTCGAAATAGTTTGTTAATTTTTGGCATTAGAAAATGTATAGTGTACTGGACCTAAAAACGTTAAGTTTTTTAGTGGCAAAATGCACCCTTTATAGAAAAATGCACTTGTCATTTCTTAACATATGTGTTTTTTACTTATGGTTTAATTTGTCCAATTTCTGGATTTTAATAGTTTATCTTTTGGTTAAGTAAAATGTTTCTATTTTGTATAAAAATGAAAGGAGAAAAACATCGACAAGATCTGCGTGTAAAAAGGAAAAAGGTTAGGAATAATATTATTCATCCCTACTGAACCACACCGTTCTGTAATAAGCACGGGAAAATAAGGCATTTCTCCCAAATACGTGTCGATTTTAAGAAACTTGGTCATGAAAACCGCAATAATTTTATTTTTTATTGCTTTCCAACGTGTTGTCATATTTTAACAGTTTTTATTTGTTTTTTGTAAAATGCAAATTATTATACTTAAGCCGTTAAAATCCAAAGTGGTTTCAGCCAAAATTTAACGAATCTTTGCGTAATGTTTTCAAATTTCGGGTAATGATTTATAAGCCGCCTTCAAAAGAACGAGGTTTTAATTTGCCCCGTACGTTTTTTTTTGGTGTGTATGTTACGCGATTACTCCGTTAGTTGTAGACCGATTAAAAAAAAAAAAAATATTTAAAAGACTGATAAACTAAGTCATCGCAAGAAAGAAAGGTACTAGACCTATTATTTTTCTCTGCCGTACGTTGCTCTGCTGTACTAGCACCACCTATTGGTGTAACGTTAAACTAATATTATAATAATACGAGGAAAGTTTACAAATTGCTATTACATCTTTTAAAAATTACTCTTTTCCCCAAACTGAAAGAGAGACTACAGTAAAAACACCGGGACGTGTAATTTGATTGATTGACATTGGCAGGGTCATGGTTAGTTTTGGTTAGTTAAGTCTTGTTTTATTTAAATCGTTTTATTAACCCTTTGTGTTCCAGGTATTAAAATTTTACAAAACAGGTTATTTACTGCCGTAAGTATGCTAAAATGACAGTCAAGATGATTTAGTATATAGAAACATTTTTTTGCTATCCACCATCCTATTAAGGGTTACGGGACCTCTTGGTCCCTTTGGGACGCAGATAATAAAAATTATAATAATTTTAAATAAAAATGTATTAGGATACAGAACTATTTATTAAGAAAACCAAAAACAATCTTAGAAACAGAGTTCGATTAAAAAGAACTGAGTTACACAGAAATATCATGATACTCTATAAAACAATTTTCCTTTTTATTAACACAGAGAAACACCTTACACAAGCTACATTTTAAATAAGGTCTAGATTCTATGCCTCTCGAAGCACATTGTTCACATCTAGCTCTTTTTTCCAAAAGCTAGCCAGTGTGCACCTCTATTTCCAAGTCGAACATCATTTGGAACACTATAATTGAATCGTTTATTTCAGAAAGGTATAAACTATCATTGCGGACATTTCGAGAAAATAAAAAAAACTGATTAGTTATGTCCAGAATCATATTTACAGTAACTTCTATTATTATAAAAATTAGGAGTAAGTATTCAAAAATGTATTGTCATTAAAACAGTTATAATTTATTTTTTAGAAAAAGCAAGTTTAAAAAATTTAGTTGTTACCATTCTGAAACAAACGACTTATTTTTAGATGCAAGTCAGTTGCTGCAAATAATTTATTTTAATAAACTTAAGTTCTTGGGTACTTTAAGGATACATTATGCTGCTATATGCTATTTTACTTTTGCAATACTCCGTTTAAGAAATTTTGCATCAACTAGTTACCTCCAAACATTTTTTTAAGGTATCAAAATTTTAAATAAATCAATGTTAAAATGTTTAACAATTAAAATTTATGGAAAGAATGGCAGATACAACACTTTTAAATTTTAATTGTTTGTACCATAGATTTTTGAGCTTTTTGATTGGTTAATCTAAGATGGTGGCATAAAATGGTTGGTATTCCTAAGGAACGAAAGACATCACTTTAACAGTGTCTCTTATTAGGGTTTCTAAAATAGCTACTTTTTGATGATGATCTTTTTTCTTTGGCATTTCAAGAGAAATTCTGCCAGAACAGCTATGGTGAAACACATGCCAGTGCTAGACATTTGTTTGAGAAAGGTATCAATTGATATCGCTTGATACCTTTCTGCAATATATGTTGAAAATTGCTTTAAATTTAACACCATTGCGTTTATAGCGGATGTTACCTTTTAGCAACAAACAATTTATTAACATAGAGGGTATAAAAAAGATATAATATAAAAACGGCCAAAAATGTAAGTTAGTGCCTTTCTCAAATAAATGATTCAATTATTATTTCGTTGCTTGTTTGAAAGAGATGGACTATTTGGAGTTCTTGACATGGATCTTTTTAAAGATTTATAAAAATTGGTGGCCTTACTCATCAGGCCCAAACAATAAACATTTTTTTAAATTTTAACCGACTTTAAAAAAAAGAAAACCTCACTAAATAAAGAAAAAAATAATAATAAAAAAAATAACATATGTGTTAAACTACTAAATATTGTTAACCAAATAACCCAACTTTAATTTTTTTAATTTATTATTTTAACTTTTTAGTAAAATTCATTTATTTTTAAAGTCGGATTAATTAAAAAAAACAAGTGTCTAAGCAAAATCACTAAGAAAATGTAGAAAATGCCTTTTGGTTAAAATTTTTTACATTTTGTAAATAAACAGAAATCAATCTGGCTTTTAACGGAGGGTTTAAAATTTCAAGGTCACTAATTGCCACATAAATGAATATATTTATGTAGCAATTAGTGACCTTAAATTTTAAACTCTCTCTTATAAGACACCTTAACATTGACATTCGGTCATAGTTATTGGTCAGCAGTAAAACGGAATTAGGAGATGTTATTTCAAAATAATTTATTGCTACATAAAAATTTTTAGCACCTTAATACTGAAGTTGTTAAAATTGGTCATGATTGGTCAATGAGTTGCAGTGATTGGTCAGCGGTAAAATAGATTCTAGCAAAGTTGTTTCAAAATGATTGCTTGTTACATAAAAATAGGCAGCATCTCAATATTAGTATTCAGTGCTCATTCAATGCTATATAGGGTGATTCAAAATCGATCACGAAACTTAAGGTAGTTATTCTACTTGACATAATAAGGATAGAGCTTCATATAGTTTTTTTTCAAAATGTCATTCCTTTTCGAGTTACAAGCCGTCAACGTTAATTTTTTTGTTTTTTCGCCATATTGCATTTATTTTTTAACCAATCCAGTTGATATTTTGCACACAAATCGAGCTTTGCAGATTTTAAAATTTTAAGACAAAAGTATTTTTTTAAATACCGCCAGAGGGCACTTTACCTAAAACTTAAAATTTATTTACATCATAACTTTTTATTTTAACAGATATCGCAAAGCTGGGAGCGCCATTTTATAGACAATCAAAAACTTAAAAAATAAGGTAGTCTTTATTAAAGTCGATAAACTTCACAGTTTAAGTACCAATAGACATCAAAGTTTTCATCACTTTCAACCAAATTACATACAGAGTGTCCAGTAACACACCGCAGTTTAAAAACTAAGATGTTTAGGACATTTGTTTATATAAAGTTTTTTCTTATTTTCTGTTGTAGAATTGCCCTGTAAAGTTTGTCGGTTGAGTAACTGGACACCCTGTATATATGTATGTAGATAATTTGATTAAAATTAATGAAACCTTTGATATCTATAGGTTCCTAAACGGTGAGGTTTATTGACTTTAATAAAAAGTACCTTATTTTTTAAGTTTTTATTTGTGTATAAAATGGCGGCCCCAGCTTTGCGATATCTGTCAAAATAAAACAGTTATGATGTAAATAAATTTTCAGTTTTAGGTAAAGTGCTCTCTGGCGGTATTTAAAAAAATTACTTTTGTTCTAAAATGTTTTAATCTGCAAAGCTCGATATATGTGCCAAATATCAACTGGATTGGTTAAAAAATAAATGCAATATGGCGAAAAAACCAAAATAAAAATTGAACTTTGACGGCTTGTAACTCGAAAAGAATGACTTTTTGAAAAAAATATATGAAGCTCTACCCTTATTTTGTCAGGTAGAATCACCCCCTTAAGTTTCATAATTGATTTTTGAATCATCCTGTATAAATTGGTTACGACATGGTCACGGTTGGCTAGTCAGTCGCAGTGATTGGACAGAGGTTGAAGAGAATATACATGGGTGCTTTTACACTACTAAAAGAAATATATGTTGCGCCTCAATATGAACACTCAGAGCTCATTTTATGCTACAAAACGTTGGTCATGAATTGGCCACGATTGGTCAGTAGGTCGTGACTAGTTCATGACCAATTGTTACAGCATAAAACGACGTCCAAATATTAATGTTGATGTGCTAAAAATATTCATAGAACAATAAGTGACCTTAGAATTTTTAACTCTTTATGTTTATTCCAGTATTTTTGACCAAATATTTAATAAATATGACTTATTTTTTAATTGTTACTAGCTTGTAGAATTTTTTATTTGAATCTAGTTATTTTATCAATTTTGGGCTGCTCACAAAATTTTGTCGTCCTTAAATTAAATGCCCTCATTTATTACAAAGCTCCTTTAATTTTACTGACCGATGTTGACCATTTTGTAACTAATTGCAACCTTTTAATTCCGCCATATATAATTAATTAAGGAACTAAACATTTTCCGATGATCTTGTTGACAATACTTTGTAAAAGTTGGTGTAGGGATGACCAATTTGTCACACTATGACCTGACCATTTAGTGACCAATTTGTCGCGGTTTTTTAATCCTTAAAATATCACATTTTGGACCGCCAAATAGGTGGGGCTTATTTCAGGACAGATTGGTCCTAAAATGAACACAAAAGGGAATTCGTCGCCGAAGGCCAAATATTTTTATGCTTTTTTATTATATTTATGCTACATATTACCAATATACCCTTTGGTCTCTGTCGAATATCTCGAATTCCCACTTTTCCATGTTATTTAACTTTAAAATATTAACAGAACTATTTTGTGAGAAAAAATAAAATTTTTAATAACTGTCATATTTTTAGGAGAATTTTGGGAAGTTAATAATTACTCTTGGATTAGTAGCACTTGCCTTTCATACTTTGTTTATTTGTGCCCATGGACAAATTCATGAAAACACAGTAAGTTTATTTGGTGTTTTTTATCCTTGCACTGCAAGGTAGTAGCATCCGTCAAATCACTGTCCGATCTTGCAATGCAAATTTTCACACAGGCCAAAAGTTTTTCTTCGGAGTTAATTGAGATCACCAACCGCAGACCGTTTTCGAACTATTTTGGTTCTTATCCGTACGGTGTAGGCGATACCAAAAACTCCAAAAAATGTTTTAAGAAATCGAAATGGCGTATAAGCGTAGTAGCTTAGGCCAGGTTTATAAATCAAAATTTAATTTTAGTATTAGTATTAGCATTGGTCACAAGATTTAATAACATACATTTAAATTGAAGTGTTTATAAATCAAATTTAATTTATTTAGTCTTAAGTAACGACCCTAAAATTCTTTTAAATTTAAAACTCAATAATTATAAAATAAAAAATAATAATTGCCCTTGTGCCATACACTACGTTTATATCGAATAGTGGAAGCTAGCTTGAGTTAAAGCGGCTTTTAAAAGTGGCCTGAAAAAAGCGATATAAACACGCTTGAAAGTAACTTGAATCGTCCAAGCCAAGCCTAAAAATAAGTAGGGTTGACTTCACTGAAGCCGGATTTAATGCACGATATAAACGGTTCAAGCGGGATTAATAACTACCTAACTTCAGATAGATGACTTCTCGAACGTCATCAGTGTCAACTGTCAACTTCATAGTTATTTTGGATATTTCCAGTGAAATTTTTTTATTACGATTTTTTTATAACGTTTTTATGGATGGTGAAGGAGTTTAAAAAAATAATAATTATGAAATCTAAAAAGGCAATTGTTGCCATAGGTTCGTTATACTTACAATATGTTACTCAAATTCTTTTAGTTCAAAATTTGGTAGTATTTAAATGGGTGAGGAGACGAAATTACAGAAGGAAGTAAGTACATAACAGTAAGTTATTTTAATAAAAGTATTTTAAAACAATTGCCTATTTTTGTTGCAGGTTACAGCAAATTTCAACCTATTATTACCTACAGCTTACACAAATCAATTTAAAAAATCTCCAAGAAAGAGTTCGTTCTAAAAACAAGGAGCGAAGTTACGACTGGTGGGAAAGAATTATCCAGAAAAAATTTACAGATAAGGATTGGTCAGAAAATTTTCGCGTAACAAAAGAGACATTCCATTATATTGTGAATGAATTAGGACATAAATTAGATCGAAAAGAAAAATGTTTAAATCTTCACAGAAAAAACAATAATTGAAAAAAAAGTTGCTTTGTCTTTGTCTTTTTGGGAAGTTGTTGTGAATATCGCTTTGCTGGAAATGCTCTTGGAATTCACAAAGATACTGTGCATAATATTTTGCATGAGTTTGTAAATGCTGTAAATACAGTTTTACTGCCTAAATATATAAAAATGCCCAATAAAGCCGAAGCTCTACAAATATCATCATATTGTCAAGCAAAATCAAAGTTACCAAATATTTTAGGGGCAATTGATGGTACGCATATACCCATACTACCGCCAACAAATGGGTATCGTGACTTTATAAATCGAGAAGAATGGGCCTCTATTATTCTTCAAGGAGTTTTGGATCACAAGTATAGATTTATGAATATATGTGTTAAAAATGCAGGATCCACCCACGATGCTGCAGTTTTAACAACATCTTCTTTATACAAAAACATAGAAGATATGATGCCAAAAGTACGTAGTTCTAATACCTGTTTTATTCAAAGAAAATATGTAACATCTTCCATGCAAGACTCTCTGATCATTATTGACATAAACCGAAAGTTTGATTGTCATTATAAAAATGTTTATATCTAAAAATTGGTAAAAAGGATATTTTAAAAGAATTTTTAGTCTAGGTTTGTTATTAATCTAGAATTTTACCTTATTAGGTATATTACTCAACACCTTTATACACTGCTATGCTGAAAGATTAGACAGGTTACAAATTATACAGAAAACAGTAATTTAAATTAAGGGAAGGATAGAAAAATATGGGAATCTAAACATTTTTGTAAAATAAACATAAGTAGTTAAGTATAAGCAACTTCAAATTTTTGCCACTTTGTTGTTATTTATGAAATTATAAATAACCAGCTAATTTTAAAGATTTATAACTTTATACAGTAAAAATGACTTTGTATTTAAATTAGAGGAAACACAAAGGCTGTCTAAAGCAAAAAATTTTAAGCAACATATTTCCAAATATAGCTATGTCCTAAATGAAAAAAAAAATAAATAAACATCCTATCTGAGTATCCTTCAAATTCTGAATACATTTTTGAAATGGCAAGGTATGGCTAATTCCTTTAAGATATTGCCTTGCACCATCTATAACAGTAAAATCCTCTTCTAAGAGACTTGATTTGCTTTGTTGAAAAATTTGTTTGGTTTTTCATACTATACAGTGTGTCTACTTAAGTTGCTCACCATATGAAAAACTTTTTTATTATTAATTTTACACAAAAAAAGTGTTTCTTTATAAAGAGTCTGCATGGTTTAAAACCTAAAATGCAATCATCAGATATTTATTTTTTGCAGTGGTACAAGAGGGATGCCAAAAATATAAAAAAATTCAAAAAAAGTACCCTTATTTTTGTTTAGAATTAAAAATAACATTCAAATATGAAAACTTGTTCATTTTTAAGAAATCTTTTTATCAGTTTTTATGCATTAAGGGTAATTTTTTTTTTCATTACATATTTGTACATTAGTGCATACTTATTTTAAAAATTAATATGTAAAGAAAGCTTAAGAACTGTTAAAACAGCGAAAAGTCACAAACGCCCATTGTCGTATAAAAATATGTTAATTTTTTTCTTTTGAATAAATCAATTGGCATATTTGAAAGGGATTTTTAATCCTAAACATCTTTGTCCCATAAAAATTTTCAGTCTTATGAAAAATAAGAGTGTACATACCTCGTATACCACTGCAAAAAATGATTATCTGGTAATTGCATTTTAGGTTTCAGATCATGCAGATCTTTTATAAAGAATTTTTTTTTCGTAAAATTAATAATAAAAAAGTTTTCTATATGGTGAGAACTCAAGTAGACACGCTGTATATGGCAACATATGTACTAAAAAGTTATTCATTTATTTTTAGAGTTCGGTTCGACTGGATGATCACTCAATTCCATATGTAATACTTGGGGACCCGGCATATTCACTGTTGCCTTGGCTACTGAAGCCTTACTCCAATCGTGGATTATCTCCAATTGAAGATTCATTTAATGTTTATATAAGCTCTAGTAGAGCAATAGTTGAAATCGCGTTTGGGAGGCTAACAGCTTGTTGGAGGACCCATTTAAAAAATGCGATATACATTATAAATTTGTACCTAATGTAGTGACAGCTTGTTGTAGCCTTCACAACATTATTGAAACAAGAAATGAGCAGTTTTTTAAAACTGGATGAATGATGTTTAAAACGCTGAACTAATATTTTCACAACCATCCACCCGTGAAGCTAGGACTCACGATGCATTTGATGCACATAATTTAAGAGATTTTTGTGTAAATATTTAAGTAATAATGTACCATTAAGAAAATCTAAACAGCTTTAGATCAAACTTTTTTAAATTCTATTATTACTTGTTCTCAATGATTCACAATATTGAAATATGATAATAATGATACAAAGTCTTCTCTGTATGGGAAACAACTTTCATACTTGTACTAAGTTAAACAAAATAATACATAAGAAAGTAACATTTGGTTACTTTTTACATAACTACATCATGGTTTTTTATAAAATATCCCTCTTGGTTAAACTTGGTACATAACCACTATTTTTTTTCTGTCCAGTATAAAAAAATACAGAGAACTAAACAAATATGAAATCAGGGATCTACACAAGAAACATCAATATTTCTTTAAAAACAAATAAATAGAACAAAGATACATTCCACAAAGTTGAAGCAAGTTATCAATAGAAATATATTTATTTGGATAATCAAATATAAAAAAAATATTTGTGAATTTTGTCAACTCCCATATTTCATATACAGTATGTCCGGCGATTGGGTAGATAAGAGAAGAAACGGACCAAAAATTTAATTTAAATAGATAAAAATGTTGATTTTGTATACAGGGTTTTCAAAAACTTAAAAAACATGATTTTTATCCAACTTTTTATACCTCTTTAACATCAATAAAGTCATTTAAAGTGATATTTTAAATACATTTTCTAAATGATATTTTTCTCAAAAGTGAACAATAAAGGTAGTTTACTCTTGAAGAAAAATAATGTTTTTTAAGTTTTTGTAAACCCTGTATACAAAATCAACATTTTTTTCTTCTTTTCAAATTTAAAAAAATGCTCTTCTTCGAAAAATTAATTTTTTGGTGTATTTGTCCTCTTGTCTACCCCATCACCACACTCACTGTATGTATGTAATTAAGTACTTACAACTGGCCTGTGCTCTGTAAAGATTACAACTATGAAATTAATAAATTACACTTTATTAAAAGTTTAAAATGTGTATGTGTGTTTGTTAATAATAATAAAATTAATGAAATAAAACTAATAATGAATATTCAAATTTATTTAAAAAATTTCAAATAAAAATACAACTGCAACAAATTACAAATTAATAATATTATTTTTTTTTTGGTCTTTCGTCGTCAGAATCGCTTGATGATGAGGTTGATGGCCTCCTCTTCCTCTTCTTAAGTATTAATTAAAGACCTTTTAAAAAATCGGTTGTACATTCTTTTAGAATTTTATCATGTCTTTTAAACATTTTTTCCATCAATGCATGTTTTGCCTTTTGATTTTCTTCTAGTTTGGCCAGCGCCCCTTCAATTCCTGCCTGCACTTCTAATACCGACACATCTATTTTCTTTCTAGTTGTACTCCTAGAATTTGGTCTGGAGTCTAAATTTGATGGAGACATCGGTGTCGACATCATTGATTGTATCCCTAATCCTGAAGGAACACCTGCAGGCAGTGCTTAAGGCAGAGCTTGGGTGTTTGGTGTAGAGACTTCCGGACCCTCTGGTGAACCCACATTTACCATACCATCGTCCCCAATGTCATTAATTAATTCAGGCACCTGGCTTTCCATGGCCTCTTCCTCTTGTGACATATTTTGGGATGAGTCGATGCCCTCCATGGTGTTTGCCGGTCTGTCCCCTAAAAGTACTTCCATTTCGCTATAAAACGCAAACTGTTTGGGGTACATCCCACTTTTTTCCTTATGTCTTTTGACTTTGTAGTATTCACCTAAAAAGAAACAATACATTAAAATAGGGT